>BPLQ01015184.1:506383-560256 GCA_021605075.1 Caerostris darwini | reverse complement strand
AAAAAAAAAAAAAAAAACATTAAAGCAAACAGTTATTTGAATTTTTTGCTATTTAATACTATTATTAAAATGGTTTTTTTTTTACCCTGAAACTTTCTTAGATATTTGCAAATTTCTGTAACAGGAAGATTTAACTAAATAAGCAGTTATTGTACCATTAACTGATTATAAAAAAACCTAATATATTTAAAAAATTGTTATGTGCATTTAACAAATATTTTGAATTATATAATCGATTGTTTTTTCTTAATAAATTCAATTTTATAAAAAAAGGCCTAATCACGTCTCTTAAAAAAGGAAATGACATCTCTTGATTTTTTCAGTCTATTCATTAAAATATTTCCTAATATATATTTAAGAACTCTTCTTTCCTTAAAATAATTGTTTCAAGTAGTATACTAACTTTTTCAAAATTGAAAATAGTTGATTTTCATGGTATAGTTGTATATAACTGTTTCATGGTATAATACTTTGCTATCCTATCTATAGAAAATGTGACTACTTGTTTGATTTTGTTGGCAAAATAAATTATTTTGCTCCAGAGAAAAGTAAAATTAATTACTTTTTAAGGGTTTTTTTAAAAATTAATACTACTTGAATGAAATTATTGTTAGATTTTAATTACCCATTAAACGAAATTATAATTTGTTCATTGTGTTTAAAATAATTATTTTTGAATTTTGTATGTAATATGAATTTTAATATTAATATAATTATTCATTAATTTGATTTATTCATGTTGTATGTTATGTAATATTTATTTATTACCATAATTTCCTGCCTAATGTATGGATTGTATCTTAAGAATGTATGAGAGAAAAATAACTCCTGAACTTTGAGAAACATTACAATTGTAGTTGCTGAAAGGAAGCTATACTTTTAATTAGTAGGACAAATGTAATGTGTATCATACATCTGAGTGTTTTAGTGTATGATAAAGGCCTGGTATACAATTTTAGATGAATTAAAATTGTTTTACAGAATGTTAAATTAATAATTAATTGGGAAATTGATCAAGATTTTCATTTCTATCAAATATGAAGATTACAAATCATTGGGAAAATATTATTTGTTTTGTTTTCACCAGTTTTTAAATGTGTATTTTCTTTCAGTTTCAATTATTATAGATTTATAATTTTTTGTAATACAATTGTGCCATCAAAAATTTTCCTTAACATTGAAAAACATTGCATTAGTTGTATATCATGAGTATGAAAACCAAATTTGATTAGTATATAGTATGTAAAGAACAGTTGTGAATCTTCAACAAATTATAGATTTTTAAAAAAAGACAGCAAAGAATATTTTTTTTCTAATGAAAAAGTATATCATTGTGGCACAAGATTTTGTAATGCACAAAAAAAAAAATTAAATTAAAGAATTAGTACTGCAAATTATAGGCAGGAAATTAGATATGTTAAGGCAGTAGAGGTAGAAAAAAAAAAGACCCTGTTTAAATAACTCCAAAACTGAATACATATTTTCGTCGAGTTTTTAAAGTATATCGTATGTTTTAGCTATGGTTTGTTTTAAAATTTGTAATTATTTTGCATCTCTGTATTCTTATATGTTAGTGGTGTGTTTTGTAAAACTACAAGATAATTTTTTATTTATCTTTTACATTAGGTGTTTAAAAAAAAAATTCCTATATGGTTTTTAGTAATATGCTTTCAAAAAACATTCCTTAGTTATAAGAACCAGAAGAATGTTTTTTTATGTTTATTATTTCTTTAAAATATTAATCTTAAGATTTAATATTAATTATATTATTAATTTAAAATATAAATATTTGTTAGTAGCTAGTTTTCTAATATTTTTATTATGCTAATATAATAAACTCAGTAATTATTATAAATAGTTTGATTTCAATAACACACTTTAAACCTATATGAATTAGATACTCAACTTTATGTGAAAATAAGAATTTTTTATTAATGGCATAATAATAAATTTTTTTACAAACATTTCAAGTTATTTATATAAAATAATTTAAAGATTGTTCTTGTTATAATTTTAAAGTACTTTTTATTTCAGAGATGCTCTTATTCAGGCTAAAAGAGATCATCCTTTGCTTAGAAACATATGTATGTATGTAGCATTAAATGGTATAGGTATGTGGAGTTAATAGATACTTTTTAAATAAGTGTTCTTTGTATGTATATGCAAATTTGTTTGACACATAAAAAAAGAATTTCAAAATCTCAATAATAAAGGGTACATTTTTGTTTTATTAAGGAATATTTTGTTATACTTCTTTAATATAAAGTAACTTAAAATTTAATTCTGCTTTATTAATATGATGTTACAAAAATATGTCAAATTCTTTATCTGATAAAAAAAATATTTAACCTTATCAAATCATATAGGTATTTAAAATGATGATTGCACATATATTATCATGCTATCACTTTACAGAATCATATTCATTAATTAACTTTTGTTTTTTACTCTTTAGTTACTGAAGTAAGGTTGAATATTTAATTACCATAAATTTCCTACTTTTAAACTGTGGATTATATGTTTTAAAAAAAAATTGACAAATTTTTGGCAGCTGATTGTAGGCCACTGTATCTAACAATCTGTGAGTGCTGTTGTATTTCTCAAAGTTTTGTTAAATTAATTCTGTAAAATTGCCACCTAACATGACTTGATTAGTTCATATATGTGGAAGAACACAAACCAACAGGCTTGAATCTCTGTGAATTATACCAGATGTTATATTTTTTTTATTTTTAGAATCGAAATATATGCATCAGATTATTAGCAGGAAAATATGGTTTCAAAACTTGTTCTTGTCAAATCCCTTAAAGCTATATTTACACAATCAAATTTTCTAAGAATCTTCTTCATTCATTTAACAATTTATATTTAAACTAATTCAGATATTAGATCTGGTGTGAAGAGGAAATAAATATGTAAATATTAATTTTGAAAAACTGATAACTGTTTGGCGAGTTAATGTTTGTATGAATATCAGTTTGATTTAGCAATATATATTTAATCTTATTCCTATTTAAAGTGTTATCTTCAAATTACTTTTATGTTCAAAGATTATTATACATGACTTTTTTCTTTACAGTGTTTAAACAAGATGTTATGGATCTATGTTTGGAATCTTCTGTACAAAACTCATTTAATTCTGGTTTAAAGGACGAACAACAAACTCCAACCACTGACAGTTTATATTTTCTTAAACCACTTATAATTGAACAAAAACATTCTGTGCAACCTATCAGCAGCTTAAATATTGATGCATGTCGAGGTTATGATCAAGAAAGCATTCATTATGATGATGCAGAATTCAGTTGTAGTGATCCATGTCCATCCTATTCTGAATTTCAACCTCCAAGTTTTAACACTGTTGAGCCAATATGGAGAAGTCTAATCCTTTTTGTCTCTGTACGATTAGGAAATGATAAAATTAATCCTTTTTATATACCATGCCTTAAAAGTCTCTTAGCATATGAACATTGCATTGGAATTATTGGCGGTCGACCTAAACATGCATTATATTTCATTGGCTGGCAAGGTATGTTATGTTATGTTACAGCTTAGTATTTTGTTATTAATTTAAAATATATGTAAGATATAATAACTTTAAAGTGAATAACCGAAAAGGGATTAAAATGCAGTAAATCTTAAAATATTCCAAATTTTGAATTGCAACAATATCTCTTACTTGTAAAATACCTCAATTTATTTTATTGTTTTCTGTGAGCTCACTACAAACATGTTATGATATTACCAAGAAGTATATAAACTTATAATATCATGCCAAAAACTGTTTTCTTCCTGCACACATTCATAACAAAACACTGAAATAAATAATATATGAATACTCAAAATAAAATGGTAAGATTTTAATTTCATAGTTAACTAGTTTTGCAATGAAAAATGAAGCAAGCAGTACATTTCTAGCCATTTTTTAGTAATTCACCTTTAAATTTGGGTAGTTGTTTTATGGACACTGTATATTATATTTATAATATTATTTAAGTTTTTTTTTCTTTTCTCGGATAGTAAAATTAGTAATTTATCTTTAATAAATAAAATGGGTAAAATAAGTAATATATTATATAATTTTCATATTCTTTACACTCTCTATCATTTTTTGAATTCATAACTAATAGTCTTGGGTTTGTGTTAATTTTTTCAATGATGATTCTCTTCATTCCATATGACAGTTTTATTGTCTTTTCTGATCTTGATTTATGGGTTATTTATTCTACTATACTTTTTATATGATAGAAAAATAATTTGAGTCACTTAAGCGAACTGTTTTATTAATGCTTTTTAATAATGCAATCGTTTTTTATGTGCAAATTATTTATTGATTTGTAAATTTATAATGATGTATGCTTGCCCAATCTTAAGTCATAGAGATATAATTATGTAAATCATCAGATGAAAACAATGAAATATTCTGAGCAAATAAGCCATCTTTTGTGCTAGCAACTTGTGCTGTATGCATTTAAGAATAGCACCATCTAGCAGTTCATCACTAGTGTTACACACATGCATTGTATAAAAAAAAATTGGCTATTTATATATGCGTTCTACCACTCTGTAAAATTTTGAATCACCGGGTATATTTAACGTGAAAATTTTCAAAGGTTGTTTAGAATATGCTTACGTTTACTTAAAAAAACACTTTTGATTTATAGGCAAGAAATTGAAAGAAAATATTCACATTTAATATAGGGTACTTTATTGTAACTAAGTATTGAAAGCACTTTTCTGATTAAATGTTTAATAAACAATTAGAAATTTGGTAATAAATATATATTTACAGTTATAAATTAAATTACAGATTATATTGTAACTATTACATTTTTCTATATCTGTTTTTGTCATTTTATGTATCTGAATGTTATTCATGTGGAAACTTTTAAGTTTATTAAAGTTTTCTATTTTAATTTAAGATGATAAATTAATTCACATGGACCCTCATTCTTGTCAACCTGCAATTGATGTAGAAAAAGACGACTTCAATGAAAAAGTTTGTGAAATTTTTATTTTTTTGTGTTATTTTAATATTTCTATTTTACCCACTTGTAAAATGTAACTTAAATTCTCATAATTGTAAATTTAATAAATTCCTTTAAAAATATAAAAAATAAATGTCTACCAATTTACAAAATTGTTTTAAAATTTATAAATCTATTGCTATAATGTATAGAAAACCACACAAGTAAATCTGATGATAAGTATTTATCTTTGTATTTAAAATGCTGTAGTAAAAGTATTATTATTTTTTTTTATATATTAGCTATGGGATCTGATAAAATTCTAGTTATCATTGATTATATGTGTAGAAAAAAATGTTCTTTAGTCCACCCAAGTTGTTTCTTTAAATTCCTCAACTTTTCATATCTTCCATCTGATAATTGTTTCTGAAAATCAAAATTTATCCATTTCAATGCACCTATCTGTATTTCTACTGAAATTTATATTTTTCTAGACATATTGTGTAATTTGAATTGTATCAATAAAAAATACTAAAATCTGGTAAATTAACTTTCATTATTATTTCATAATGGAATAAGTGTTATGAATGCCTGCCATTACTTTTTACTGATAGTTTTTTCTTTTAATAGTCATTCCATTCCTCAGCTATACGAACAATGACATTCAGTGACATGGATCCTAGCTGTGCAATTGGTTTTTATTTTAGAAAAAAAGAGGAATTTGATCATTTTGTTGAAAAATTTCCTGAGGTAAGTAAATGGCCTGGAGAAAAGCTTATATTTTCTGTCTCTATATTCAGTAGGTTTACTTTGTCTTTATTAAAAATGTTTGTGGTAAAATTATTCTGACATTACAAAAAACAATTGTCAAGATATGGTTCATCCTGTTTTTATGATTTTTTTTAAATATATATTTTCTTTGTGTTAAGTACACAATCATTGATTATTTGTTACTTTTAGATCACTGCTCCAATGAAAAAGAACTTAGATTATCCTGTGTTTGCATTAGTGGAAGGAAAGCAAGTTGACATTGAAAAAGCAGATGCACCATATGGTTATGTCAGATCTTCCCTGTCACATACTAATAGCAAAACTGATGAAGATGATTATATTTTATTGTGAACATGTCAAGTAAAGACATTAATTATTAAATGTATTATAGTATTTTAAATGAGGTTTATTTATTACTTTAATAAAAGTCATAATCAGATTTGTAAATTATTAACATGCTTCTCTTCATATTTTTTAAATTTAAATTCTACATTTTTAACAACTTGTGCAATTTTAAATAATTTGCAACACTAGAATTTTATAAGAGCTAAATTTAAATAGTCTATAAATGCCATATATAAATATATTTTTTTTATTTAAAAATGCATTGAAAAATGTGTATAAAGTGTGTTGTGATAAATTATGTACAAAACTGAAATAGTTTAAATAATATGTTTTTATTTTTGTTGTTAGTTTTAAGTATGAATTAATGGAAAAAATGAAATTCATTATTAAATATATATCAATAGCATTTATACCAATAATAAATATAATATATTTCTGTAAGTCCCCCCTCCCCCCATTTTGTCCTGATAAATTGTATATTTTAGTTCATGTGTACATAATTTGTTATGTCTTGTATGCTAAATATTATAAAATATATTATTTAATATATAATTATTCAAGTGTAACATTTCGTTTTATTTTATGACTTTCAGTGAATCACTTTTAATGAAACACTAAATTATTATTTCTATGTATGAAAAAGAAAAACAGGTATAATTTTATATTGATTACATATATTTTGCTTGTGATATTGGTTTTAATTTTTTTTTTTTTTTTTTTTTTTTTTTTTTTTTATAATATTTAAGTATTTGGAAATTATAAAATAATTATGATTAAATATTTTAATTTTATAATTATTCCTACTTTTGTTATAAATTTTACTCATAATAAATAGAGAATTATAAATTTATTTAATGAGAAACATAAAGTTAAATTTTTATTAGTTTATTTTTACTTTTAACCTGATAATTGAAACAACCTTTTCTAATTGTGGGATAATTTATGTATACTAAACATTTTAAATAAAATCTTTTAGGCGTAGATGTTACTGATATCTGTATCTTTATTCTTTGTTATATGTTTTATTGTATTGAATTTATATTAACAGTGTAAAATATAATAATAAGATTTATTATATAGGATGAATTTTTGAAACTGGGAAATACAAATGTCTTCTTTTATTATTTTAAAAAATGAAAATAACATTCCACTTAAAACATGTAATAGAACAATGGTATTTTGTTGATAAACTTAACAAAAGGATGTCTAATTCCAGTTGTAATAAAATTCTGAAATGTATTGTAACAACATATTGCTTCAACATTTATACCAGAAAGTCAAATCAGTAGGAAATTTCTTTGTATATGATTGTATTGAAATAAAAATCGGCCAATTCCAACTTGTTATACAATGTAAACCATGTTGTATTTTTAAAATGTCATGCACACTTTTGTTTTTATACTTCCCTTCACAGGAATATTTGAGAAACAGCCCCATATCTTAATGCTTTCTATACCAAACATAACTTGACGTATATTAAAGTTATTTATCAACATTCTGCAATTCAGTCCTGGCCATCGAAAGTTTAAGAGTATATTAGTATTCATTATAATGACCTTTAGATCAAGCTGAGCGTAATTTACCGTATTCGGTGAAAAGAATGTGTGGCTTTTAGATTACATGTAAAAAACTGAATTTCATTATATCCCATTGATTTTCAAAATAGTTTGCTGAGGCTCTATTTGTTGATCCATTTTAACATTCTGGAGCTTTGATTAGTGGGAGGATTGTCATTCATATCTTGGTTTGATGGTAGAGCTCATTTATATGTGCATTTTATGGTTATTACACTTTAAAGAGAGTGTTGTATAAATTACCTAAAATTTATTGAACTCATGTTTTTTGTCTATTTTGCTTGTACAATTTGCTGTGATATCAGATTTTGCCTCTTTGTTTTGATTTCAGTCTGCAAGTGCATTGCTATGTAACTGATCAAATAAAATCTTTTTCAAAGTTCTCTAGATACTTTTTGTGAATACAGTGAAGTAGAAGAAAATATTAATTCCCCGAAAAAAAGAATGTATTTCGGTACTTTTTAAAAAATTCTCACTATATTTACCTTCTAGCATTTTAAGTGCATTTGAGTAAAATTGATTACTTATAAATAAATACAATTCTAATTCATTTCCTTAAAAAAAATTGATGATTTCTATTGAATGAAGCTTTATGTTTTCTTCTAAAAAAATAATAACTAATTATTTCATATATATGTCCATAAGTATTTACAACAAATGAGCCTATTTTCATCTTTATATTATAAAATGTATGTATATTTTAAGATAATTATGCTTTCTTCTGCAGATGTCAATAACACAGCAATGCTCTCTAAAAGAATAGTTTCAAGACAATACTATTTTTTATGCCATTTAAATGAGGGTATTTCATGCATCATTTGTTGCTCCATTTGTATAAATTATAAATTGTTTTTGGTGATTAACAGTGGCAAGGACATGTATGGGAATATTCAATATGACATTAAATAATTATAGAGGCAAATTCAAATAAACCAATTTTAAACTTTTGGTTGTTTCAGTCATCTTTTTTGTCATTTCATTCTTTTATTATAAATAGAATCTATAGATGCTAATTTACATCACTTCATCAAATATGTTTAACCCTTTTAAAGGAAATATATATTGGATATATTAATATGAATTTTTCTGAAAAACTTAGTTCTTACAAAAAATAAATTTTTTTTTTTTTTTACTGTTTTATGAATCCGATGTTTTCTTGATCATGAATTTTACAATTAATATAATATAGAGCTTCTCTGGGCTTCCTGTTTTTATTAATCATATGGTCTTTGGGTTATTATTTTCATTTTGATATGTATATATATATTTTTTTAAATATTATTGCTGTACTATATAACAAAAAAATTTTGATTTTTTTGTGTTAAGAATCTAACATAATAGATATTAAATTTATTCTGTTATATTTTTATAATATCTGAGAATACAATAAAATTCTAAAAACATTAAATGAAAATTTAATTTGCACAAATTATAAAAATATATCCTTTTTTTTTTTAACTTCTTTATAGAGATAGTTATTTGAAAATATAAGAAAATTGTACTTGGTTTTCATTATGTATGTTTTTTTTAAAGCCAATTATTACTCGAGTTTGTGCCGTTTACTTAATGTACGTGTATTATAATTTTTAAGTTTTTATTAGTGCAATTGAAAATTATATTGTTAGAATTATGTGTTATGAAGTTATAAATTAATATCTTTTATCATGTTATTGTATATAAAAATTTTTTTTTTTAATAGAACAATTTTTAGAAATTATATTGTTTCATATTTATGCTTACAATGTATAAAAATCTATGCAAATGTATGTCTCTTGAGTGTTAAAGATTCTAAATTTTAAACTTAATTGTTATATTTACATATGTATTACAAAAATACAAAAGCTGTGATAAATTTGTTTCAATAAAATATTTAAAATAGTAAAATTATTATATCTTTTTTAAATTTTTATAACATATATACTGAAAATTTCCATATAAAGATTAAAATCAACTTCTCAGTTCGGATAATCTTTTAGTTAGCTTTTTGTCAAGGAAGGCTTTTCATATTTATTGGCTTAAAGACAACATACTTCTACAGTATTTAATGTTGTTGATAATAAAAAAAAACTTTCAAAGTGTATGATAGTTTTATAAATACGAATTTAATTCAGTGATTCTGAAACTGTACTATACAACCTCCAAAAGTGGAAGCACATCATATTTCTTACTAGTAAAATTAGTTAATTAATTCTGTTTAATATTTTTAATTAATTAAAAAATATGGAGAAACATTTTGATAAATAAATTTTTTAATTACTACTGATACACACTGTTTATTGGTATTAGCAGCTTATACTGTGTAGTCGAAGCTTCATTTCCTGCAAGAGGGTAAAGATTAATACAGCTGAAACCAATTATTTGTTGTTACAAACATCTGTTTTAAATCACTTTTAAAACTTAAAAAAGGATTACATTAAGAAATCTTTTGTCAGATTTCTGTATTCACATTCATAAGGAATTCCCTGTCTTAAAAAAAAAAAAAAAAAAAGACACTAAGCTCTAAATTTCTTCCACAATAACATATTTGTTTGATAGTAGCTGTAGTTTTGGTAGCAACTTCAGTGTTCTGGTCATAATATACTGGAGACTTTTAAGTTCAAATCAAATTCCAGGACTCTGAAATTGTGAAGTTCAAGTAACACTCTTAGAATTTTCTGAGTCTGAATTTTTTTTTATAAAGAAAGAACTCCTTTAATCTATTGCAGAAACTACAACAACAATAAAAATTGTCGTTAGAGCATATAGACATATCACATGAAACAACTTAAATTCCACTTATTCATATGAAAATTATGCATGATCTTTTATGTAGTTGAAAAAAGATTTTTTAGATTAAAACTTTTGTACATATTACTTGCAGTAAATATTCTGGAGTTGAATGATGTTAATACAGCTACTATATTCAAACATGGGGCCTGAATGGCCGAGTGGCTGGCGCTCGGTACCACAGGTTTCGGGTTCGAGTCCCGGTGGTGCCATGGATGTTTGTAGTGGTTCGGAATCCACTTTAAACCGTAGGTCCCGGTCCTAATAGGATCGTAGAGCGTTGCGGGGGCACTGTTACTCCGCGTCCGTATCTTCAAGTTACACGCTCCCCCTGGATAATGCAAAGTGAACAATGTCTGTGCAGCGCTTGCCTTAAGGCATCTAAGACCAAGCTGTCTAAGTCAGCTGCATTGAAACAAAAAATATTCAAACATAACTAGTTAAGAAGTTTTGCACTCTTAGAATTAAGGAAAAAATAAGTTTATAAATGTAATAATAAAAATTGATTTCTGAAATATTTCGATAACAGGTTATTAAGTACTCACGATTCAAAATATCAGAAAAATTGTGATTATAAAGTTTCTACTCATTGGAATTTATTGAAATTTGGAAAAAACATTAATGAAACAGTTCTTCATAAATTAGGAACACAAAAGAGAAAAAAAATGTGATCAGTTTCAACTTGAGTTTGATCACATCTATAAGTTATTACAGATGTTTTAAGAATGGCTACTCCATGCTCAAGATGATGTTTGTTCACTAATTGCAGTCCGAAGACGTTGAAAGGGACAATCTTTATAAATTCAGCCATACAACATAGCGAAATGAGTTTTAAATCTGAAGAACGTGCTGGCCAATCCCCTTAAGTTTCATCTTTCTAACATGTAATATATAATTAAATAGTTGGGGGTTTTTTTTAATGTTTTACTAAAAGGTGAAGTTTTTGCAGTAATTCACATTTAAAAAAAAAAAAAAAAATCTCTATGATCTATTCTTTTATTCTTCCCAAGCTAAAGTTCCCAGGTTCGGTAATGGGGGAGGGGACAAATATTTGCCCCCACCCCCTCCGTTCCCCGATTGCAATGCAGGAAAAGAAGCTTTTTCGACGGTCTGTAGTCGGAACTGGTTTCGCGCTCAGAAATTACGTTATCCTGGCCTAATCGCATAGTTATTCATGTTACATTCATTTATTTAAAAAGAAACACATATCATATGTATGAGTACATATTTTATGAAAATCTGTTACTTTTTGGACCATTCAAATAGTAGCTATATTGTTCTAATGAGATCATTTAATTCCTTAAACACTTTTTTGATTTAAAAAAGAGTGTTCTGTTGCACTGTTTGCTTGATTATAAATATTAACATGAGTAATTAGCTAAAAATTGCATTATTTCTTGTAAAAATAATAATAATAACAATTAAATAAAACAATAGTAAAAAAAAAAAAGGATGTCAAATTTGAAAATTTTTAAGAAAAATGTGTGTTAATTTAAAAAATTAAAATTCTGTTGTGCTTTGCAATTATGTATTAATTTTATTTCATGTAGAGTTATAAAAAAAATTAACAATATTTTGCAGCTATTAAGTACTGTTACAAAATATTATAATATCTATTGAAAATTTCTAATAGCTAAAAAAGTTAATGTTAAATGGTAATTTTTCAATATTTTAAGTTTTAAGCATTGATTCGCAATGTCCAAAAAACATGGATTGAAGTTCCTGAATACTGTCATTGGCTACAAGAAGTAAGAACTGATAAATTTTCTGCACTGTGTACTTATTGCAATACAGTGTTCTCTTTAAGTGATATGTGTAAGCAAGCCATCGCCAGCCATATAAAATCAAAAAAGATCTAAAAGTTATTATAAGTGAAACTGAATAAAAAAGTATAAAATCAATTTTTAAGCCACATGAACAAAGTACTTTATTGAATAATAGTCTATCTAGTTGAAAAGATGAAAATCAAACCATTACAAAAATTTTTAAATACTGAAAAAATCACAGAGACAGAAATTCCATAGACTTTGCATTGTGTAATAGAACATACATCATTTAGATTAAGTTCAAGAACTATATCCCTTTTAAAAATCATGTTCCAGACAGCGATATTGCTAAAAAGATAACTCTACAACGAACAAAAATTGCTTATTACAGTATTTATGACTTGCTCCATGTTCTTCTAATCAGCTTCGCGAAGAATATAAAAATCGCCAATATTTAGTAATAGGATTTGACGAGTCACTAAACAAAATTTCATAAAAACAACAAATGGTTATAACGAATAGATACTGTAATGACAAAAATCAAGTATTTACAAGATACTTGAAATCTGTATTTTTATAGCATTCTTGTGCTTAAGATTTGATGAAAATTTTTAAGGATGCTTTGACATTCTTATCGATTGATCTGAATAAAATAGCACAAATATCTATGGATGGGCCCAATGTTAACAAATATTTTAAAGAGTTAAAAGAAGAATTGCCACATGATTCTAAGTATTTAGACATCGGAACCTGTGGACTACATATAATTCATTGTGCCTTTAAGGCTGGGATTAAGAAAACTGGAAATAATGGAATTTTTTTAAAGTTTATATTATTTATTCAAGGATGTTCTAGCACAAAGAGCCGATATCACGCATTACACAGATTGCAAAAAATTTTGCGCTGTTCGATGGCTCGAAAATACGGCGATAGCTGAAAGAACTTTGGAAAAATTCTGTTTAAAAATATTCGAACCCTCTCCGTTAAATTCCCCTTTAACCAAAGGGATATCATGCCTGAATCCCGCAATTGCTTGTAGCATCAAAGTAACTCTCAAACGATTATCCCTGTGTATTCAAATTTTAATTTCAAACAATTGGATATTTGGAATTAAAGGGGATATAAAGAATATATATTAAAGGGGATATATGAAAATTATAAAGAAGTTGATATTCTTTCGGTGCAATGCAAGTCAGTATGTTTGCTTGTTAAGCGAAGTGAAAGCAGATTAGATGACTACTGGTTGAACATTATTTGTTATTTGGATGTTCCTGATTTGCAGCAATTTGTTCAACTGATTTTAATACTTTCTCATGCTGGAAATGCCTTTGTTGAAAGGTGTTTTTCTATAAATTCTGGATGCATGGTGGAGAATCAGTCTGAAGAAAACCTTGTTGGATTGAGGTAAATTTCGACAAAGTGCAAGCAGCTGGAGGCATTTTACAACACTAAAACAATGCTGAGCTATGAGAGATCTTCACACTTCAAGTATGTTGAATCAATGGCAAGAAAAAAAAATCTGAAGCTGTAGAATAATAAAAAGTTGAATCCGAAAAGAAAAGAGCCCAGCAACCTTAAGGAATTACAGAGCAAAAAATAAAAATGATGAAACAGCTTTGATAGATGAAGAAATTAAAGATTTAATGCTTTAAATATGGCCAGATTTTTACTTATAAATGTTTTGGCTTAAGAATTTTCGGAACCTTTTTTTTTTTTTAAATTTACTGATATGCCGAGCCTTGCTCGGGAAAAAATTAAATTTATATTTTACTAAAGTTTTTTTTATTTATTTTTTTTTTTTTAACTTTTTAGGTCTTGTTCTTCCCGAACATAAATTGTGTCATGGCCGTCGGGTCTTACATTGAAAGCATTAGTTAGAGTAATATCAAATTAAAAACAGATTAAAATTGAAAAATTAAAATTTCAATTAAATATTTTACAGATAGTAGTAGGATTGCTAGAGATTTTAAACGGCGTGACGATATGCTTAAAATATTTTTAAGTGGGAAGGTTGTTTGAGTTTTTGGTGCTAAAAATATTTTAAAATTATGAATTAGATTAGATTTTAGGAATTAAATTTTTAAAATTACTGAAATTAGGGAATGTTATTCGGGATACCGTTATTTTTTTTCCGGAACAAATTTTGGGATTATAAGTCCATCCCCGAAAGTATTAAATTCCTACCAATTGTGTTTCATTATAATAATCTTAAACATACATTTTTATTAAAGGAGGCAATATTGCTGTTTCATTTATTTAATGTAGTTGCAATTATTTACATAGTACTTTATTTGCTGTATATTATCAAAATTAATTTTGGAGTATTTAGGTATTTGCTATATCTTCGTAATTTAGATCTAGCATTAAAATATTTTTACTAAATAAAATATCATAAGTTAAGAAATATTTATCCAATTTTTCGCAATAATTTAAACTGTTACTTTTCTTTAAATTCACTATTTACTTTTCTATACCTTCCTTGGAGCATATTGAAGTAGAATCCTTAACCTCAAACTGTTTCATATCTTTCATAAGTTGGGATCTGTCTAAACATATGACTTTTTCCTCCATGATTGAATGTTGTGATAACTGTATTTTTAAATAACATAATAAAAAAACTAAGTCTTGTTTTTTCCATCACTTGTCAGACCCAAAACAGCCATGTTAAGCGAAAGATATTTGCATGATCAGTTCATGATGGAATAACTAAAACGCATCATTGTAAAGTATGATTTGATTCTAAGAGTTACAATTATTTTTAAATAATAGAATCAACTGCTTGGCGTAGAAGAAAATATGGAAATGGAAATCAGAGATGAATGAAGAGTTAAGCTCAATATGTCAACGAAAATGAAGGACTAACACTAAAAAATACAAGAACTTATTTTTCACCATGCGTCCTGCCTTATAAATTTCACTAAAGATGGAGCTATAGAAACAGTGCTTAAAACACTGATTTGCAAGAACCTAGAAGAATTAGCGAAATGATGCTACAAAAATGGAGAGATTTGTGTGAAGAAAGAGCACTCGGCAAGGCATTTTTTAAAAACCTAAAAGGACTAAATATTTAGTTCTGTTCTTATTTTATTTCAGAAAATTCTGTTACAATAATTATTTATTTATTTCTTCAATTGATATATACTTAAATTGCAAAATATAATTATTTTCTTGACTATAAAAACCAGACTTGATTAATATGAGCTACGTCAAAGAACAGGCACAAATCACCAGTGGATAATACGGTCTTATTTTTTTCGAGCTGAAAATTACGCCTGCGGTTTATATGCCTGTGTGTATTATTGTGGATAGCAAACCACGCCATATGGGGGATGTCAGCAAATGGGAAACCACTACAAAGTAGAAGTAGATAGTAGTAGTGACCCCATAGTAGGCCACTTCAAAACTTATTTATTACCCTTATTATTTTGTATTGAAGCTTTATATTCTAAAACACAGAATATTTCTAGAAAATCCCATTGACCATTTTGTAATATGAATGTTCTTTTGGTAGACAAAAGTATACTTCTCATTTTTCAATATTTTTCTTCTCAAACCCAAAATTATAGCTGAAAATATAAATCGCTCTTTTTCAGAGGTTACAATTGTTTTCCATATATTTTTTAACATTTATGTTTTTAATTGTAATACAAGAAATAATTCAGTTATATTTTTTAGTTTTATCTGGAGAAGAGTGGGCTTCTGTTCATTGCACTTTTAATTTTCAAGATTTTTAAACTTAAAAAAAAAATATTTTGCATGTTATTAAAATGTGAATAAGCATTTTTAAAAAGAAGCTATTTAACATTTTAAAAAAAATTCACAAATAAAATAATATTTAAAAGTTATCCAATTTATGATAACAAAATCGAGCAATAAAACATTATCATTTTTCCTTTAAAATTTTGCATTATGGTAATTAAATTATTTACTCATAATTTTTAATGTATTTTATTTAATAAAATTTATTTGATTTTAATAAATAATTTCATAGATAAATAAGCAAGTATGAGTGGTAATTTATTTAAAGATTAGTTGTATTTAGTTTCCCATTACATATACAAAAAAAACTCAAAATGATTAATTATCAATTTAAAAGAACCAAAAAATAAATCAGTTTAACAACTTATATAGCTATAATTATTATAGCAACAAATAATACTTTATTAATAAGATGTTCAAAATAAACTAAATGCATATCTAAAAGTGAAATGAAGCTATGAAATAAGTAATCCAAGTTAGCTTTTTCTATGATCAGTCAAAAAGAAAATTGCCATGGTTAATTACTATGTTATGACTAAAACAATGAGCAGAACAAATTTCCTTTAATTAATTTATTGATTTCTTGTATTAAATAACTTTACTGTCTAAAGTGAGGCAGAATACTGCATTCAATCAGTAATCAGGTTGTTTTTTTTTAAAGTATTTTTACTGATTCTCTAGTTAATATTCTTATTTATAATTCTAATTTAGCTTTTCAATAAAGAATTATGTACAAAAATTTCCTTAATTATTGAAAGTTTTTTTATTTTTTATTTTTTTTTAATATGGCTGTAAATAAAGTTATAAGGAGTGATCCACTAATCTGTGTCATAGGTTGTAAACAAATATTTTTTTTTAAGGATCTGAATCTTATAAAAAAATTAAAGCATTTTTGAATACTTGTTTTAGGTTCCAAACATTATTCTAGGTTCAACTGACAAATTTTTTTAAGTTATGAACAAATAAAAAGTTCAAAGTATTCCACTTCTCTCTAATTTCTTCTAATCATAAGAGTTTTTATATTTAATAAAATATCTTGCATTAAGATTATCAAAATAGGAAATGAACATACTCCTCTGAAATGTTGTATAAAAATACAAATCTTTCTTTACGCACGGCAAATCAAAGAAATCCAGTGAACAGGTAAAGTACTAGATCATTTTTTAGCAGCAAAAGTTACAATTAGATTTTGTACTATAATTTTCTTAGTGTAATCAAAAATTTTCAACATTGTATGTAATAAAAAGTCTTGCATTAAGCTGATAAAAATATTAAAAAAAAAACACTCATTTGAATCTTAAAATGTATTTAAAAAACTATTTGTCTAAGAATTCTCACTATGCTTCGATGTTTATAGTCAATTTACTATTATTTTACATCAAATTTACTATTAAAATTTATAAACAATTTATTTTGTATACTTAAAATTAATTTTTGAATTGACCAAACAAATTATATTTATAACTTACTTTGTTCATAAAAAAAATATCAATATGCAATAAAATTAACAGTTATTTTTGCATTACCATTCAAATTTTAAAAAGCTCGTATATAAATATTAAAAAATACATGCCATAAATAATTGAAAACATAATACACCAAATTCATAAGTATAGTTTTTTATTCAAAATTTACAAATACGTTTTATAAATATATAACTAATTATTCATAATATTACTTTGCTTTAACAAAGTACACATAATATCTAATACATAATTTAAAATATCTCAACATTTTAGTTATAAATTGGAATAAGTTTATTTAATTATTATTTTGTATTTACAATTGTATGTTATCAACATTAAATGTATACCTACTTAACACTGAAATGAAGTTTAAACAATCCAAATGAAATCAAAAACATTTCATTATAAAATATAATACTGATGTGCATAAACTTTTAAATATAAAATTTAAAAAAATAATGATAGATACTTAAGTATAAAAATTTTACTTGATTTCAATATAAAAATAAATACATATAAAATAACAAAACGTCTCAGTACAGAAATACAAAATATTTTAAGTACATGTGCCAAATCATTAATAATACTAAGTAAGGAAAATAAGTACAAAATGTCATAAAACTCATCAATTGTATTCATCATCATATCACTAGAATTGGGGTTTTGCAGATTATATAAATATTTAAATATCAATGAAAAAATCCCATCATTAAGTCAAAATTGTGAACATCCTATACAGCAATTATTTTTAAATTGTGGAAGAGTATGACATTATTCCAAAGGAGTAGACATTTTCCCTCTCCAAGGAATTAGTGCGATAGTCTTCTTACAGATAAAATTCAAATTACCAAAATTTTGTAAGAACAATTAAATATATTTTTTAGTTAGCTTTACATATCATCAATTTTAAAATAACTGATAATTGCTTTTTTCCAAAGCTTTATAAAGAGTGTTTGTTAGCAGTAACACATTTCAGTGGCACAGCTTTTAGCTAGGAAGGTACACACATACGTTTTATGCATTTTTTTTTTTTTTTTTTTTTTTTTTTTTGTACAATTATAATTTTTATGTTTGAGAACAACCCATTTATTCAACTTTTAAAGAATCTTATTATTACATTTTAACCATTATTGGTAAAGAATTTTAGGAACAATGCCTTGAAATTGTGATTTTTCCCCCATAAAAACATATTCATGCAAAAATGGCTTTTTACTTTAGCTATTATGAAGTCAAAATTACAAACCAAGTATTTATAAGTTCATATATTATATTATTATTGTGCCTCAAAAATTAGTTAGAGGCAAAACTAACATTTCAATTAATTCTGCAATTTAAGTGTTTAATTTCAATACAAAATATTAATTGAGTGTAACAAAACTAATTTATCAGAGATTATTTTTTTCCTTAATAAAAACTTCTCTTCATATATTGATACTAAAGAGTAAGTGACTGATATGCAATTCAATTATAAAAAAGCAGATAAGCATGGCAGTAATTTCTGTTATATAAAGAAACAATTTGAAGGAAATATTTTAAGACAACAATTACTATAGAGTTGCAAATTGAAACTGAAACACCAAGTTCTGATCAACAACAAAGGATAAATAGAGTATTTAAATAACTTTAATCCCAGACAATATGAAAGTGATTTGTGTGCACAGTTGTATTTGTGAAACAAAATTAAAGGCTTATAATAATATCTCAATAACTAAGTTTCTAAACAGATATTGAGAAAATCAAATATTAATATCACAAAGTATAGACACTATAGCAGGATTAATTGTGTTACATGTAGTTGTTCGAATAAGAGTAGAAGAAGCACAGGACAAGAAATTGATTTCCTATTTCATGATATAGCTTCTCAGGTTGAATGAAAGGCCAGATCAGTAATGCATACATATTGCCAGTGAACAAAACTAAAGTATAGTGTTGCTACTGTAGCTGTATCAGACCCTAACGCAGTGGTTCTCAAAGGGTCTGTGAGTATCCCTGTGGTATTCCAGAGAAATTTGTGTACAGATATAAAAATAAATACAGTTACTTTTTTTCATGCCAATTTTGACATTCAAAGACAGTTTTCATTTTAAACAATAGCCCTTTCAGATTTTTTTTTCTTCTTTTTTTATTCACGTAAAAATTGTCAAATAGCGATAATGCACCAAAGAATGTTTCCGAGAAACTTGGAACGATAACTTCCATGGTTAGTTACTAAAAGTGGTAGCATCTAAGTGAATTTCAGTGTTAAAAAAAGTTACCATAGTAGCCTATGAAACGAGACATTTTCTCTTGAAACCTTGAATTTATGTGAATTAGGACTTTCTACACTCACCACAATTAAATGTAAAAGGGGAGGAAATATTCAATGAATTGAAGAAAAAATGAGAGTTTGCCTTTCAAATATATGGCCAAGCATTGAGGAAATCGCTAGGACACTTCAGGCTCATGCTTTCTCAAAAACACAAAAATAAACTTAAAGTGTGTTTAATTTTATTTTTTCTGTAATATTCGACTTAACTATAACATATTTCTCAGAAATTTGCAGACCGTAATTACTGCCGTAAAGTGTAATTTTCAACACTAATTCTACACTGGAATGAACAACGAAGGTCCTCCAGCAATGTTATTGCAGACTGTTGATGAGAGGATTCATCATTAATGATTTTCTTTTACAATTCCCTTAATTTTAAATTCAAGATATTAATAACTACAATGAAGTAGAGAGGAAAACTCCAAAATATTGAATGGAGATTAAGAATGTTTTTAGATGCATTAAGATATTGATGCATGTCATGATGGCAAAAACAATCAGCAATCAATGGCAATCAGCAGACTATTGGTTTCCAACCAATAGTCTGCTGATTGAAATTTTCTCTCTAGAAGTTTCATAAAAATAAGTCAATATAACCACCACCTAAAAATGTTTTTTTGTCGACAAAAATTGTCAAAACTTTGTGCGAAAGTGAAATTACGAAACTTTGTGTGTCAGAACTTCTTTGTATCTTCTAAACACACCTACTATTGTATGTTAGACAATGAAAAAGGTCGAAAATTAAGTTATAGATAAGAATTAGAAATTCTATACAGAAGGCCACATAAATAATGAGCTGTGACAATGAATAAGATTTTTGTCTCCTTAGCAAACAGAAAGATGGCAAACTTCCGCTAAAATGTCTCGTTTTCACCCCAATTCTATAATGCATATCATCTTTCGGGTTTCCATTATCTTACTTTTATACATATAGAATCTTGGCATCAAAAATACTCTCCAAAATTGAAAAATGTTATTATTATGTCGTGGGTATGAAAAGCGAACTCGATTGGTGTAAGGTACACCAAAAAAACAGGAGTGAATGACGCACATCTGTGAATTATACACGACTTTTTACTTTTTGGACCAAAGATGACGCATGAGTTATATGGTGCTATGTATTATATTCTGGAAAATATTATACCTTGAATGTTGCATTTTGGAACATCATGATAATAAAATACTGAGTTAAAGTGTAATTGTATAACTTTATTAGGTAGTGGTACAATTAAGTACTATTATAGCTGTCCCATAGATTTGCTCCTTATAATTTGTACATTTTAAATATTATAATCATATGAGATGTTATTATTTAATACATCTCATATGATTATAATAACAAAGATAATGTAATTATTCTTTTAATAAGGCAAATAAAACTAATTTAAAATAATACTGAAATACAAATAGAAATAGTTAAAACATATTACTTAGAACAAGTCACAAAACTGAATGATATTGCAAACAAAGTAAACCAAGAATCAAAGTAATTAATACTTTATATACAATACTTATATTAGTAAGGGCAACATATATTTTAAGTTTATTTTATTAATACAAGTAACCCTTCATGCTTAGAGCCCTTGGAGGCTAGTCATCAATTAAATTAAAACAATTATATATTCTTTATAATTTTCAATTTCTTACTGACATTACTATATATTTTATATTAATACATAATATGAACATTCTCTAGAAAGATTAAAAATTTGTCAATGTAATTTTAAACATGTTTTAAATAAAAAAAAATATATAATAAAAAACATTGCATAAAAAGTAAAAATAAATCTATCATTATTCTGCAATTATTATTGGTTATTCAGTAAATGTTATTATCCATTCTATGTTCATTATTATAACTATTTATGAAATAAAGCACGTTTAAAACAAAATGTTAACATTGATTAATACATACATAACACGGTATTTCTTTTAAGTTAATAAAATGCGCTGAAAAAAAGGAACAATAAAACAGATGAAGTGAATACAAAAGGAAATATTCATATATATAACAAAATGTATTCAATTAAAATAAAAAAATTAAGGGGAAAAAATCAACAAATGTATTTCCTCTTTTTTTATTTATAAACTGAATACTTTTAAAAAGCAAAAAACTTCTCCAAAAATAAATTAAAAATTTTTGGCACTTACGATATAAAACATTTTAAACTAACTAATTTGTAAGTAATCATTACAGTAGCAGTCATCAAACAGTGATCCACAGACTAGCAGTGATCTGAGCACAATGGTTTACAGAAAAATGTTGATATTTGCATTTTTAATGTTTTATTATTAATAAAACAAAAAAAAATAACATTCTATGAAATTCTTAGATACTAAATGACAATTTCACCTTGTATATTGTATTAAATTTATGACATGTACTAGACTTTAGTACAGGGTTGATGAGAGTTTAATAGTGTTCGGTTTCAACTGGCATGCATTTCAAAAATAAATGCAAAGCAAATAAGATGGTGGGTTCAGATAGGTTCCCAGCATCACCTTCTTATTTCTGCTAGGGTGAGATTTACATCAAAGGGCAAAATATTAACCCAAAATTTTGCCTAGCATGAAGAAATCAAATTATTTTTTCCAGCAGTAGAAACGATAAGTGGGTAGCAAAGTTTGCATAACAACCAGATTTTTTTCACTGTTCCAATGATTTAACAGCACTTAAAATCATTCATTATCCAAAGAAAGAACATTACAGAGATGGCAATATGTGTATAATAATAGATCTATTTGCAGTAAACATTGAAAATAGCAATTTCAAAATAAAGGAAAAAGAAATTCTCATGGATCTATAATTCAATGACAGTATCAAAGCTACATTCCAGTCATCCTTATCATGACCTTATTTTCGGCTGTCCATTAAAAATGAATAGTTTTGTTGAGTGAAAAGAGGATGAAAATTTTTATTCAATTATCAACAATATAATGTTTGAAAAGAAAGATTCATCTTGAATAGCAATTGGTAAAAGAAAAAAAGTACTGGTACCAGAAACTTGAAAAACAATACAGCTCTCGCCTGGTAGTTGAAATCATTGAAGGGAAAAAAAAATTCTTTTCAAACAATTAGGAGCAAAAATTACACTTAAAAAAGCTGCAATTATCTGGTAATAATTAAACTAATTTTAATAATTTTGTTATAATTAAACAACCTTTGAAGTTTAAGTTATAATTACATAAGCATAATTTGTTATATTAAATGGTTGTATTTCATACAAATAAAATTTAAATTCACTGATCATTATTTTACAAAATATTAATTTTTTAAAAGAAATTTATATTAATTCTTAGTGAGATTTAAAATAATGAATTTATAATTAGTCTGAGTTTCAAATGTTAAGTTCCATGAGCTAGTATATTAAAGAATAATAATCTGGTTGCTAAATTTATTAAACAACAATCACATTACATTAAATTTAATATATTTTAACAGTACCAAATGACTATCAAAATAAATATACATGTTCTTTAAATAAAGAGATTTTACTAGTATAATTTATAAAAATAAAATACACACATAAAAATAAAAACAATTGTATAAAAATGGAAGGACATTACGGAATTTCTTCAAGTTGTAACATGGTATATAATACTGGACACAAAAATAATAAAACATTTACACACAAAAATAATTTTAAAAATACTGTTCAGTTTCATGATAAAAAATTACAAATGTTATATCAAATTACTGTATATAAATTTATTATGAACATTTTTTTTAATATTGTTCATTTAAAATAGTATAAACGAACATTTAAAAAAAATTTTACATTTAAAAAAATATAATTTAAGTACAAATACTTTTCACAAACATAACAGAGAATCGAATCAAATCTTCTACGATAAATAAAAAATAATTTTTTGTTTATGCATTTTGAATATTGAAACAAAATGAAAGCATCACAATAACAAATAAAATATTTTAACTTTATTTCTGGAAAATTTCTTCTAGACATAACTTCACTCTAGGCCAGATTTCATTTGATTCACGGCCAGAAAATTCTTTCAAAACATGTTTGTTCCTAAGATAAAGAGCATTATGAAAGGATTATAAATATTAAGAAAAGTAAATAGCATCACGCTGGAATAATACTTCATATTCACTCTTTCTAGCTGGAGAAAACATTTTTCATTACCATGATTTCCATGTTCACTCTTTCCTATTAGTTACTGATGTGGATATACAAGGTGTATAAAACAGTATTTAAAAAAAAAAAAAACTCTGGTTCTTCAGGAAAATAACTATTTTCGCAAATATAAAAAAAAATCTGTATATGATATAATAAACAAAATCCATCTTCTGTTAAGATTTTCAAAATACAATATTGCATATTTTCAACATGCAACAGATTATTAATGTAAGTGACATTGTAAAATTATTTATCAAGCACATTTAGAAATAATGGCCTACTGGTTATATAAATAAACTTTATTAATGGTTCCATATACATACATAATTTGATCATTTTTCCATTTACTTAAAAGCACTTTTGATACTCTAGGGACAAGGTTTTTTAAATTTTGAACATTTAAATTCTGTCACCTGGATTTCAGCCAATCATAATATCATCAGCAGATGGAAAATATAGAAATAACTAAGTGGGAAATGTCAAAGATATAAAGGACGACAAATCAACTAATTTAAATAGGAAACTTTCAATCATCTGAACGATATGGGCATAGCTGTACCATTGTCCTATTTGTCCGTCACTTATTATTGCAAATCTATAAGCTACACAGTTCTTGAATTTCTGCAACATGCCCTTTTATATGGAAAAAAGAATCGCCTCACATATGGTCTGACTTTGTATTATAATTTGTTGTCATGTGAAGATTGGTGTAACAGAACAGATAATTTTGAGTGTATCATGTGGGGGGAGGGGGATGTTTGCTACTGCTTGTTTATAAAAAATTGGCTCTTATTTTTATATGGCACCTGATATACAAGAAACATAACGAAAATGAAGGGAAATATATTAAGCAGTAAATATTTATTTCAAAGAAATATGCAAAGATGTGACATAAAATTTGAATCTATATTTCGCTTCATATAGTTTGAAATAATTTTATTTTTAGATACATTTATTGATTTTCAGAGAAATTATAGAAAAAAAATACCTGAAATATTCCAAAACTGGAAAATTACCCTCTCTATAGTGAAGTAATCTGGCTAAAACAATATCAGGCTTATCATCATCTCTCTGTATCAGCTTTTCGCCAGTAACATCATCAATTCCCTAAAAAAAATGTTCAATTATTTCAAACGAAAGCTATTAGAAATAATCACAACCCAAGGGGGGGTATGTACTAATAGTGCTAGCACATAAGGCCTTGTGTTTTTAAAGGTGATGCGATGCAGAATGATTTTTCAAAATTGAAATGGTTTCATTCATTTTTTTCACTTTGTTTTAATATTTGTATACATGAATATATTTCAACTCCAATTAAAAAAAATTATTTTCAGTTTGAAATAAAGTATCCCTATCTTTGTGTCTCGGTTTCTTCCAATTTAACAAAGTGTCATTGGCTGCTATTAGCAACTGTAATTAACTAAGACGATAGAGTATTTTAATACATTAAAATTGTTTTATTGAAATATTTATATTTAAATTTGATCAAATACTATTTTTCGGCAATATATACGAAAATAGATGCAATAAAAATTAAAATAAATTAAAAACTTTTCAATTATTCTAAGAATTGAATAATGATATAGCAAATACATTTGATTTGAAGGAATTTAGATGAAGACGTGGTCACCAAGTGTTATTTATTTCACTTAATGACTATTTTACTTAATTCTTTAAATAAAAAATATATTTTTTGTTGCGTTGGCCTGTTTAAGTGTACATCAACCGATTGTATGTCACAAGAAACTTCCAAGATTTTTATATTATTTATTATGGTATTATTACTTAATATTGTTTGGCAGCATAACCTTTTTAGAACAGTAAGTTGAAATAGAATCAGATTTTCTATTGGGTGCATTTGCCCACATATGTATGCGAATAAAAATAAATAGCCTTTTATTATAATTGACATTTACTGGTTTTAACGAAGATAGATCGAATAAAACCAAATTCGAATAGTATCATAAGATAGTGGTGTCCTTTTTCATTTATGAAAAAAACTGAAAATGGATACTTCTTATTTAAAAACTATTTGATCAATAAAAACTAACACCAGTAAAAACTAATTTCACTAATATTTTTAATCGCTTGAGCAATTTTATTAAAGAGGAAATTAGTGAGGAAAGTATCACGTTTGATTTTGCTAATTTATGTAGGGCTCATTCTTAATAAATGAAATTAAATAATGAAATTTGCAATATATTAATAGAAGATATGTTTATCTTCTAATAAAGGATAATTATATAAATTAATATACGGGTATAGATAAATATAACGATAAAATAGCCAAAACGGAAGTTAATGTAGAAATGTATTCTGATAAAATTTTGTAGATCGAAGGCAAAGTTCCGTTAGATGATTTTTTACTTCATCTAATAAAAAAAGGAACTAAAAATATCAAATATTGAACTAATGAGATTTGAAGATAAAAATTAAAGATTGGCTTGCATTTTGGAGCCAATTAAAAAGAATAAATGAAAACGAAAGTATAGAAAATGAGGACGAAATTCAGTACTTAAATACAATGTACGTCTGAAGGGTCCAGAACCTGTGAAATTATTGATAGATATCTGCCAATAAGTGAAAAGGATAGAGCATAACTTAGTGTATAAACAAGAAGATACAAAAAGAATTACAGACACATTAATTACAGTATAATTTTACACTTTCATTTATTTAAACAATAACTTTCTTAGATGTATCCAATTTAAAATTCTTAAATGTTATAAGAGAAACACAAAAGTCTTAATGATGTTACCAAGTATTTCAAAATTCTTCTTCTTATCCATAACGTAATTATGAGCAAGTTAACTTTTATATTTCACAATTAAAAATTATTTCCATCGTTTTTAGGAATTTCTATCAATTAAATATCGGAAAAAAAACCCAGAAAAACATGTAACTTATTATAAAGTCAAAGCCTGAATATCACGAAGTGGCTAATGTTGCTAATAAAACCTCATTTCCCTTTGACAGGCTACATTACCTAGAAATGAGTTGATTGTAACATTCCTTTCAACACGAGAGAAGCCAGAGGTATGTAATTGCTTCCTTAGATCAAGAATTGTTCATTCATGATTTGAACTTCAAACATTATTAATAAATGTCAACCTTGATTATTTTTTTTATAAGGAACATGAATAATTTTTTTGTATAACATCATCATTAAAACTACACACCTCATGATTTGTAAAATTAAAAAATTTTGGCACCATTTACCATTAGGGTTGGTTGTTATGTATCACTGAATATACATCATAATATTAATAATTTGATATACATCCTACCAACAAAATAACTAAAGATGTGAAAAATATATTTTTAGGTAACATCAGTGAAGTTAGTTGTAAAATATTGCTAGATACTTTGGTAAATAGGTATTTAATATGCACACTGAAGACCATAAAACATGTTCAACACTAGGAAGAAATGATTTTTCCATCAGTAAAAAACATTTGCCAATCACTTAAAATTTATATTTTAGCATATATTTACTGATTTTCAATATAATAATGTTCACAAAAACACAGCAGAATAAAGAATAAGCAATATAGAAATATATTTACGAATAACATTACTTTGATCTAATGTTAGCATACTTTGAAATTAATTTACATTACTCATAATCCTAACACAATGAAGATATAAATTAAATATCTAGAAATAAATTTATTCAAATCATTTATACATGACTTTAAATCTAATAAAATTGCATCCAGACCATCAAGATGGACTGTTTCACTATTACGCCGAAAAACCAATTACCAGTAAAGGCCATTTTAAAAGGACTCCCGTTAACACTGGTTACACGTAAAAAGAACATTGGTTCTCTTTTAAATGTCACCCTTTTTGGCCAGCCAGTCCCCTGGGTTACTGAATGCAAGTACCTGGGGTTAGTTTTTGACTCAAAATTATCTTTCAACACCCATTTTGCCAAAGCAACTGCTGCTAGCGTTAAGCTAAAAAGCCTAATTTCTCGTCAGAGTAGGCTAGCGATCAGACACAAGGTTTTACTCTACAAATCTATCCTTCGACCAATTCTCTTATATGGTTGTCCTATATGGGCTTCCTCCTCAACCGCAAATCTTAAGAAGCTGCAAGTGTATCAAAATAAGCAGATAGCTATGATAATAAACGCCCCGTGGTTTGTTCGAAGGAAACAACTCCACAGAGACTTAAAGATAGAGCCCATTATGGACTATATCTTCAAAATTTCTAAACAGTTCCACTCTAAATGCCCTCAGATCCGTAACGAAGCGATCCGTCAAATACCTGTATACCATCCAGGTGTGGCTAGCTCCAGGAAGAGACCCAGAGCTATCTATGATACGCAATGGGAATCTTTCCCGGCACTGAAAAGGCGTTGTGGAGTTTATCCTACAACCGCCGATTCTACCGCTGTGGCTGTTGTCTAGTCACCACGATCACTTCCAGCGAATCTGAGCTGCTAACTTTGGCATATTAATTAATTTTATTTATTTCTATGCTACGATGAGCAACTTAATTTAGAACATAGCTATCTATAAATTTTTCTTGTATTTTAAATAGTTTGAATTTAATTTGATTCTAAACATTTAATTGCTAGTTAATCATTAATTCTTTTAATTTCCTAATTTGCTTAATTTGTTTAATCATTCAGTCTCGAACTGATTTTAAATATACTTATCTACCTTATTTTTGATTATATACTTATTTGGACTTTATTATTTTGTTTTCTTCTACCAATTCATTTAACTTTGTTCTCTCTAAACTTCTTTAATTTCAATAGCAAATTAAAAACGGCTCTGGATGTCAAACAAAATTGTAAATATTGTAAATTTAACTTTTTTATATGTTGTTCCAAAAGCTGCGCTTTACCTGACTTTGTCAGGGTTTCCAAAATGTTTATATACCTGCTGACTAATGGCGCCATCTACCGGCGCCAAAGTCACTTAATTGTGCTGTATTTTAGTATGTTTTTGTTATTATGTGTAACCTTAATACATGTTGTATATATCTTTTATTCTTTTGCAATCATACTAACCTTTAAATAATTTTTATTTTTATTTTTAGCTCTAATCTTTTATTTTTGGGCATCGCCAACGGACTCCTAATTGTACCTATAAGTTTTAACTTTTTTCGATCTCTTGCTTTAATTGTTCTCAAGCAAGAGATGTTTTTCCTAAATTCTTAATTTAATTTATTTATATTTTATTAACACTCTTTAAATTTAAGCAACTATCTTTTGTGCAAATCTTTTAACTATCTTTAAGATGTGGAGGTATTGTGGTTTAACAACCACCTTGGAACTCCGTAACAGGTACGCCCGTTGCCCCCCCGTTAACTATGTAACTGAAGAATTACTCCGAGTTGGGTTTCACCTCGGTGATCACAGCTCAATTAAAGAACAAAGCTAAAACTCCGATCCCAGGAACAGTCAGATCCCGAGAACAATCAGATGCACAAAATGTTTTGGATGTTTCATGTATAAATCAGAACTCAACCTCACTTAATAAACATTTTATAGGAGAATTTCCTCCATTACTTTTCAGATTTCATCAAAAGAATATAAGTGACATTTCAGATATAAGGAAATCTTTTTTACAGATTTCTCTTTAAAAAAAATTAAAACAAATAAAAAGATGAAGAATGCATTTTTTTTTTTTTTTTTTTTTTTTTTGTCGGTAACTGCGTGACTTTGGCGTCAAGTAAAAAAAAAATTTTTTTTTTACACTTGATTCTAGAAGGAAATCAAATTTTGGCTATGATGTTGATCTAAAAATTCCATTCTCGTGAGCAAGCAGAACCTACAACAATTCTTGGTTTATGCATTGGTATATATTATATGGATAATATTGGAAGAAATATGAAGATGCCCTGTTATTGTTCTAATGCAGCTGGCAATACAGAGACAGTCAATCTTTTATGCCATAAGAAAGGGCTGCACCGTTGTTACTCATTTAGCACTACCCAGAGGACACATGTAGCTTGAAGATATCCTACGGACGCGAGTAATCTCGTCAACAATACGATCTTCCATACTAATACTAATTTGGCAATCGCGAATCCGAATCAGCAAGCTATATATTAGCATCTCATTTCAATAAACCCTCCAACCAGCAATTTATTCCTTTTGATCTCTCCCACAATTCCTTT
Source organism: Caerostris darwini (assembly GCA_021605075.1). Classification (NCBI taxonomy): domain Eukaryota; kingdom Metazoa; phylum Arthropoda; class Arachnida; order Araneae; family Araneidae; genus Caerostris; species Caerostris darwini. Next base: position 530,260 of record BPLQ01015184.1, on the reverse strand, counting down.
CAGAATTATAAGCCCTTTACTTGCCCTTAGAATTTAAGCCCTTGAAGTTTACTAAAAGATGCTATACGCGTTACTCCCAACACTTCCCCTGGCAGTGCCAGTATTCCATCAAAACGAATTAAAATTCTTCCCAGTCATTATCTCCAAAGGCTGCTTTGTATATTTAATACTTTTAGTTTGTGAGCAATATTCCACAGGAGTGGGTAACAGCACAAATCACTCTAATTCTTAAACCAGGTAAAGACAACACTTCTCCTACCTTATATCGTTCTATTCCCTTTACTTCCATTTTAAGCAAAATCTTTGAACATTGTACTTAAGCGAATTATTCATTTTACAGTTTCCTGACAAATTCCATCCTTATCATTCTGACTTATTCGTTGCCACTTCTTAATCCCACAAGATTCTTGAAACAAAAAACGCCAAGAATTATTTCATTTTCCTTAAATTACACATTTTTTCTACTTATAACTCAGTTTGGAGATACGGACTTATTTATAAACTCTTACAGGTTGATGTACAGGATACCACTGTAAAATAGATTTATAATTTCATCAATAATAGAAACTATTACGTTAAATAGAAAAACACTGTATCGATGAAATTATTTTCACTCGCGGTGTGCAGCAGGGCAGAGTTCTCAGTGCCTTTCTTTTTACAATCTATATGCAAGCTATTTTTCATATCATCCCTGCTCATACCAAATGCTTATTATATGCAGATATCTTGTTTTTAGCAGCAATAAAAGTCTTGAAAAATCTTTTTAATTTTCAAATTGTTCTTCATAAAATCACTTAATGGTGCGAAACATGGAAATTCACCCTTCAGCCCAATAAATGCGAAGTAGTGAATTTTTCCAATAAAAAACACAACTCAATATTTACAATATCCATATACTTTGGAAACAACATGCTTGTATTCTAGACACCATCTTCTAGATCCCCATCCTAGAGGCCGGTCAACTTCCAATGTTTCAGAGGCAGTATATGCTGGTATAACGCTCTTTTCTCGAATAAATTTTTTTTATTCCTCTTCCCCTTTATCTTCGACCAGGAAATCATTCACCGAGGTTAAAACACCCCATTTCTCTTCAATCTTTTTTTGCAAACCTTCTAGACAAAGTAAAATTGAACTTTCCAACTTAATTTCCAATTTTCCACCACTTAGTCAGAACTCATCACATTTCTTCTTGATGATTTGATTTACTTTTTCAAAACAAACAATTACCCAATCATCATGAAACACCTTTTTGAACAACATAAAGATGAATACTAGAAAGAGAAGGTTATTTGGGCCGCAGATGCATATTTTAAACATTTTCGATGGCTATCATCAATACCTTTTCCCAAGAGTCTTTTATAGGGCAGTTTTCTAATAGTATTTTCACAGGTGAAGCCCTTGCACTCCTTTTAACCATTTTGCCTTAGCTACTCGCAGTTCATAACTATATTATCCTGATAGACAGCTTTCTGTTCTTCAGGCATTACAAAATTACAATTTCCGCTCCAGTAGTATCATCAAGCTACTCAACAGTCAACTCTCAAAACATTTCCAGTAGTATTTTATCCATTCAATTCATATGGTCTCCAGGGCACACTGGTATTGCAGAGAATAAACTAGCAGATTCTCGCACAAAATCTGCATGAAACACAATAATTTTTGTATTTAAGTCCCAACATAAGGTCAGCCATTTTTCACAGATCATCATAGATTCATGAATTTCGAGCTTTATTGTAGTTTGATTGCAAATATTTAATTTTCACCTTTGTTAAATCTTTTGTCTCTCTTATTTTTAACAGCATGTAAATAAATTGAGATAAACCAGCATCAGGGGCATGAATCTCAAAGTATGAAGGCGTGTATCTCAGATCAAATCAAATTAATAAAGATCATTTTTGTACCTGTGGTTGATATCTTAAAAATTTTTTTAACAGCATTTTGGATGCTTTAATAACGTTATAAATTAACTTATTATACGTTTAAAAGGTTGAAAACTGGATTAAAGAAGTGTGTATAAGAATCACAGTGAAATAAAAGAAGTGTATTATTTACTGGATTTCAAACAATTTTTAAACTGTAGAATTCAAAACAAGACAAATTTATAAAAAAAAAAATCATCAATTTGTAATTTTATATCTGCTATTGAGATTCAAAAAATCTTGATCAATTAGTGATTTAGGCCCCAAAAGAATTTTTAATTATTTTTAACTTCATGCGGAGATATTTTCCTCCATTCACATACATTAGACTGTGATGTCTGTTACGTCCTGCCTCTTTATGTTGAAGCCCAACCTCTTTTCATCATCTGCAGCTTCCATGAGTTTATTTTATTTTTGTTAAAGAAAAAAAAAATTCTTTGTTTTTCACTAAGACTGAAGTGCCTAAAAAAAAAGACGGGAGGGGGGCCTAGATTTGAGCTGCGATTATTTGGAATAAACTTAAAAAAATAAGCTTTTAACTATTTTTAAAAAATTCCCACAGATTACATCCAGTAAGCCTTAATCTTGCACCAAGAAATTCGTACAATTTTTAGAATATAATCCATAGATTACATGTAGAAAACTTATGCAAGTTAGTTATAAGATACTATAACTATTTTCAAAATACAACTCAGAAATATAATACGTCTACTTACAGAAATTTTTGGAGGGTTAAAGTTTGTATTATATATACGACCACTGGATGGATGTAACCAGCGACCTTTTAATCTTGAAATAATAACCTCATCTGGTACAGCAAGATTAATAGCTAATGTTATATTGTGTTTTAAGCAAAGATCTTCTGCTTGTTTTACAGTACGTGGAAATCCTAAAAACAAACAAAAAAAGAATATTTTTGTATTTCTAATTCTAATTATGATTATCTAAATGTGTGAACAGTACATATATTCATCATTTTTATAAAAGAATAGAAGAAGAAATATATAGAAGAAGAAGATAGAAAAAAAGAAGAATATAGAAGAAGAAAGAAAAAAAAATTTTTTCGTACAGATAAAAATTACATGCAAACTATTTTACATAAAATTAACAAAGAATTTAGTAAAAAAATGCAGAAAATTGTCTAAAATACTTATCGATTTTTTATCATTATTGTTAGTCAAATTAGGAACACTATAATTCAAAATAAATCGAGGGTATCAATTTTGAATACAAGGATGAGAGAAAATGTTAAATACTGGCATATGATAAACAGATATGGTACTCTAATAAAGATATAAAAACCAAAACATAATGGTAATTCATTTGAATTTTATGAAGTAAAACATATGTACATTTTGTGTGTCTAACAGGCACATTTTATGCATGGTGTAAATGATTTTAGAGATAAAAATTATAATTAATAAAGAGTCCCTTGATGGTAAGAATGATGATGTAGAGCTATTAGGCATGGGATCAATGAGATTATTAAAGGACTGAAGTATTTTTTCTCACTCCTTCATTTTTAAGGGCATTTAAAAATTGTTGAATTGCTTAGGTTTATTGCTATTGCTTTCAGGTAATGAGCAACATACAACCCTTCTAACTAGAATGCCTCAAATACCTTAGATTGAATTTATGTCTGGGGAATATGCTTGATTAGTTCATTGGGAACACAATCATTCACAAATTGAACGTATGTCTTGGCATTCTCCTCTATGAAGTTTTTATTATTTCCAATAGAACCTTGAATCTTTTATATGGGTCGTTTCATTCTAATATAAATTTTCTAATTAGAATAATTTAATTAAAATGAAGAGAAACTATATTAAATGCAACAAAACATAGGATTCATAAGATTTATAAATATGTTACTCATTTACTAACAATGACGTCTAATATTTCTATAACATAAAAATGAAAGTGTCTAGCTTTTGGTTAACTGCAGGCTGCAAATAAGAACTATCTGCAATTACCTTAAAAATCCTGTATCTCATTATCCAATGAGAAAATTCTTAAAAGGGGGACATTAGAAGTTTAATCTACCAGTGGTAATTATTATGTAAGCATGGGAGTGAATATGCATACACTGAAAATTGATAGTGAACTATAAAGACTTAAGCAACTAAATTTCCTCTATTATAAATAGATTTTAATGAAATAAGATAAAAGGGTGGAAACAGAATATAGCTATAGGTATGTACAACATATTTTCAAAATATATATACTATGTGTTTTTGTTACATGTTGAAAAATTATGAACAGTATGATCTTTAACTATACCAGGTTTACATTATATGAGCTTTTCATTGGAGTAAAGTTGAAAAATAAGATGAACTTGAAACTAAAAGAAAAAAAAACCTGAAAGTTATATCAAAGCTACAATGGAAGACAAAAATAGAATGCAGGGAAAAGATTGAAAAAAGAATTTTTAAAGTAAAAGAAGAAAAAAAAAAGAGACAAACAAAATTGTTACTAAGATAATTGATAGTTTTACAATATATTTAGTTTAGATAGTAATTAAACTAAAATTTATATATTTTTATTTATTTATATACCATCGCAAAATTGGAAAAAAAATTTAATTAGTTATGACATGGATGAAAAAAAATCTATTATGCTCTTCATAGTTGGCAGAACAGAGGCCAGAGACAGACTGTCAACTATTCAGAAAATGTTCATTATTAATTGCCTTATTTTTTCATGCATTACATCTCATTAAATCATACTCTTCTTTGTATTCTTAACTGTTTTTTACAATATTTTAGTGTATATGCTTGCTCATTTGGCCTCAAGGATATTATGTTCCCATATGGCTGCTGCACTGGAAACATAAAATACAGAATTGAAGAAATATTAAATATGAATAAAATGCTGCATATAAAATAAAGCTTATAAATGTCACATATCATATGAGTTTCTATTTAGATTTTTTTTTAAATTTGTTTGAAATTATTTCCAAAGTATTATATGAATCCAGATAAAAATAAATAACTATAATTTAGAAACTTAAAAAAAAACAGCATTCCTATAAATATTTTTATATACAGTACAAGTGTTTTAATTATCAAGTAGTGCAATATATTACCATCAAGTAACCAACTACACTTTGACATTGCTTCAAGTTGCTCTAAAATTAGGCTTGTTACAAGCTCATCTGGAACAAGTTGACCTTTTTCAATATACTTTTTTGCTTCTTTGCCTTTACCTAAAAGTGTATGCACATAAATTAAAGTTATTTTTTCATTTTGTTACAATTAGACTATATTATGATTTTATATGAAATATAATTGAAATTATACGACAAGAAATGTTTTCTTCACAGAAATTTATTAATAGATACTGAGAAATATCTGATATAATTAGAGGCTCACATTTATTGCTTTAGGAGGTTTCTCTTTTGATTTTCTAATTTAACAAATTTTAAAAATAATTTATGAAATGTTAATTTTTCATTTAGTATCAAAAAAATATGCTCAATATACATTTTAAGAAATGTATGCTGCTTGCACTATAAATACATTTTCTTAATACAGCATAAGATAAAAATTGTCTTTTCTCCATTTTATAAAAATATTTTTCTTCGTACAACATTGATATTGATAATTACACAATTTACACATTTTGAAAAAAAAAAAAAAAAAAAAAAAAAAAACACGATTCTTTCTTTCAAAAAGATTTACTCCAGTAAAATAAGGTTAAATACATACTTTATATAATTTTTTTAATGCTTGAAAAAGTACCAAGATTCAGAAAAAGTAATATAAATAAGTGGAAATTATTTGACTTAAGGTAAATGTTATCCATTATGAGAAATAATTTTAGGTTTGATACTATTTTTTATTATATATGAAAGAGTGGAAATTATTTCATTTTTAAAAATAGAATGGAAATGTTTGGAATTCAGCAAATTATTTCATTGTAAAATTTTAAAAAATTTTAGAAATGGAAGTATTTAGTTAAAAAAATGCCTAGACAATAAATTTAAGGTAGTAAAATATTACATTTAAAATGCTTTTCAAGTACAAATTAGATAGAAAAAATAATTAAAAGGAAATTTTCAGAACAGATGCACTTGAAAAAAAACATAAATTCTGCCTTCAAAAAGTAAAATAACTTTCAGGTTAGTGATGGTCAAAAATTTTACATTATTTAAAACATTTACATTTTTTATAAGAGACATTAGACAGTAGTCTTTATATGTTTTCTTCTTTTCAATTAATATTATCTTATGTCATTTTTTTTTTCAGCTCTTTAAGTTTGTAAATTATATTGTGTTATCAGTGGTTTAAACATTATAGCACTAAAACTAAATAAAATAAAGGTCATGAACTTCATATTCTCTCTTTAATTGACTAATTAGATCATAACAATATAGTAGATGGATATATTATAATTACAAACATATTATCTTTTTGTGATATTTTTAAGATGATGTTGTTTCAGTTAAGTGTTATATTGCAGTATAGTAATAAATAATAAATGAACATATACATTTATCACTCAATATTTGAAATCTTCAAAACATTTTTAACAAATTGATATGTTATACAAACATTTTACACTAAGTCTGATATTAAAAATATTGAATGGAATTAAGTGATTAAGTGATGCAAAACATCAGGCCATCACAGCATTTTGCAAGTAAAATGTCTCCAAAAGTTACAATATTAAAACTTGGACTACATACAATTAAAAATTTTCTTCCTGCCCCCTTCATCTTAAAAAAAAAATAAAAAAATAAAAATAAAAATAAAAAAAATAAATAAAAAATAGAATTATCGCAGCTTTTCTATTACTAAGTCCTTTTTTAAATATTTAAGTTAAAAATCAATATTTTACATGAAAATGGTTACTGTACATAATGATAAATTAAAGAAACTATTATATTAAAAATTTCTCTTTGAGACAAACAAATGCTTTCAATACTTTCTGAGAAAAAAAAAATGTCATTTTTATCTAGATGCATATAAATGATGCTATTTATGTAAAAACATAATGTATCTATATATGTATGTATGTGTGTGTGCAAAAATGTTCCAAATTATTTTTATTTTAAAAGAATGAAATATATATTAAACTTCCAGCATGCTATTAGTAGCTGACTCAAGTGTAAAAAAATATTTCAGACAAATGTTATTTAAAAGTTTTTCCTTTGTTAAAACCTATTCCAAACTTAATACAAAATTTAAAGAATTATATTTGTTTACATTCATATTTCATTTACTATACATAAATAACTTAAAATACATTCAAAATTTAGCAAAATTCATTTTGGTTATTAGAATTTAATTCAGAATTAACAAGAAGGGGGGAAAAAAACATTTTAAAAAGGCAAAATAAAAAGATTTTCAAACAATATTAAAATTCAGAAAGCCTGTTAGAAATTAGTGTAAATGGTTAGTATCATATTTAAGTATTGATTGTCAGATAATCAATAAGTCATGAAACTATCCAAATATATGGTTTAAGCATTTTAAAGTTATGCCTCATCTCTGTGAATTTTTATTAAAAATATATGTATACAACAATAAATCATTTTTTTCAACTTATAAAGTTCCCCCACTTTAAAATTATTTCAAAAATTACAGAGAAATAATCCTTCTGACTGATAAACTTCTCATTATAATGAATCATATGAACTAATCATAACAACTTATCTTAAATAAAAATATTAAATAAGCACTTAACAATAACAACTTTAAAGAAACAACAAATAAAAATTTACTAGTTTCTTGGGCTATGTGACTTCTCAAAATATCTCCACTAGCCAAATATGATAAATTAAAGTTTTTTACGATTCGCGATGAAATAGTCCCTTTACCAGAGCCTGGTGGCCCCATAATTACGAAACGAAAAAAATTCGCCATCCTAAATAGAAATACTTGTAAAATAAAATTATAATTAAACGACACAAATGTAGCAGGCGAGATTAAAACTGCCAGTTATCAATTGTATTTTATTCTTTCTTTATCACTCACATGAGGAAGCAAATAACTACAAGAAATACACTAGAGAAAACTCAAGCATTTCTGTTGCTATGACGATAATCAGTTGTTGTTTTATTAAACTCACACTAGAGCTGGCTGTTTGCTAATGCTCGCGTATCTCCCCTCACGAAATAATATGGGACAGATTATCTTCTGGAAAGACTTTCAGAAGAAATTCTAATGAATTTGCACATTCTACGGGAAAAAAATTGGAAAAATTCCTATCAGGCAATTTAAACAATGCAGAAGATCTTGGTAGATAGAGCAAGGAAAATATTCATCTGCGGCCCTCTCAACTTCTTCATTGGATGCGAAGCACTTCTCAGAAACAAATTTCTTCAAGTTTTGGAACAAATGAAAGTCTGAGGGTGCCAAATCAGGAGAATAGGAGGGACGGCTGAGCAAATCGTACCCCAAATCCCGCAGTTTTCCCATAGCCAAAGCACCCTTGTGCACAGGTGCGTTATCATGGTGAAAGATGACATTTTTCTTCTTCAATCCAGGCCTCTTCTCGCGAATTTTGACATCCAGCTGGTCAAGAAGGTTGGAGTAATATTCGCCTGTAATTGTTTTGCTTTTTGCAAGGTAATCAATTAACAGGATCTTTTTCGCATCCCAAAACATGCTGGCTAGGACCTTTCTGGCAGATGCGATCGACTTCGCTTTATTTGGCGTTGAACTACCGGCTCCCACCCACTGCTTGGACTGCTGGTTTGTTTCTGGCGTGTAGTGCTGGACCCATATCTCATCCATGGTGACAAATCGCCGCACAAAATCGGTCGTATCTCTATTGAATTGGTCCAAAAATTGCTGTGAAAATCGTTTGCGCATTTGCTTTTGATCGGCATTCAGCAAATGCATCATCCATTTTGCGCAGAGCTTTCGCATCCCTAATTAATAGTGCAAGATGTTTCACACCCTTTCTTCCGATATCCCCACAGCCTCAGCTATCTGACTCACTTTCACTCGCCTATCGGCCAACACAATATCATGCACTTTTTCGATGGTTTCCGGTGTGATTGCGGTTTTTGGCCGCCCTTCACGTGAGTCATCTTCGAAGGATGTGCGACCACGTTTAAATTCAGTTGTCCACTTTTTAACGGTTGGCATGGAAGGAGCAGAGTCCCCTTAAACTTTTGTCAACTTCGGAGGAATTTCCTTAGGGGTTAATCCATCCAAAATGAAGAATTTTAGGACCGCACGATATTCAAGTTTATCCATTTTAACGAAAAACACGACATCTAATACAAAAATTCGTGTAAACCAACTAATTGAAAGAACAAGTTGAAACTTGCCATACGAACTAATGACACGTGCACCCAGGCAAGAAACATAAATTTTTGCCGATTAGAGCGCCATCTCTGTGTCAGGCCGAGAACTTTTCACCTTACCCTCGAATATGGTATGTGATGTGATGGAAGTAGGAAAGAAGTCAAGATGAATTGATAACAGTAATCATATGAATTGAGAAAAGAAGAAGAAAAAAAGAAAAATTAAAACTTTGATGGCGAAAATAATATGTGATCAGTAAAGAGCGTAGAACGATGGAGCAAAAAGCAGAAAAATGTAATTCAAACAACAAGTGAGTGTATATAAAAGAATAAAATCAACTCAAAAGAGAGTAAGGCCGGTAAGGAGAAAAAAAGAAATTGGAGTGGAGTGAAATGAATTATAACTTTTATCTCACCAAAACAATCCTCCAAAATAAAACTAGAAAGGTTCATACAAAATTTCTCTTACCGTTCCAGTTCCCAGGAATATTAAGAGTGAGATATCCAAAGGGGCGGGATGTAGACAATTAATTCCAATATCCTTTTTACAATACTTTTATTAAGCATATTATAATGACGAGATAACACAAAAAAATTATTGGACGTACAGACAGAGAAACCGCATCTTAGCGCGGCTAACTACTAATGTTTGTATATAAACTTCATTCAAAGATGACTGATTGGTAAGAACAGTAGTTTCTGAAGATTCATTTTTATTAATTTGTTTCTGTTTAAATTTTGAAAAGCACATGATCGAAGAATGTTTTCCTGAACAGTGGGAACAAATTACATTACTCTTACAAAACCGAGAAATATGTTTTTTAGTTTCAAGACATTTAAAACAAGCTCCTTTTTTCATCAAAATATTTTTTCTTTCTTCAATAGACAAATTTATTGCGTATTCACAAGTAGAACTAGGATGATCCGATGACTCACAAAAAACTCAATTTGTTGTATTTTTATTTCTTTCTTTAACATTAATCGAAACTAATTCTGCTACTGAAGGAATTCTTTCCCAGCCTAATTTATTACTTTTTGAGCCGCGGTTGTTTACTTTATCGAGAGGCGAAAAGGGCCGAGGTCGAAAATCAGAAGTGTTTGCGAAATTATTGCTCATCATGACTGCGCGTTCTCTCGATCTCAAGGTCAAAGCTAAAAACTTCAGTAGTTCTTCGATATTATTATAAGCATTTTCATTCTCAGTTTTATTATATTCGATAAGAATATCTTGAGGAAGGGCTTTTAGAATTATTGGGCAGAGAACTGCGGAATAATTTTCTGTTTTCAAATCTAAGCTTTCCAAACTTCTTAATTCTGTTATAATTTTGTCATAGAATTTTCTAAAAGAACAAATATCGTTGGAATTTCTCAATGATTTTATGTTTAAAATATTATTCATATGAGTATGTATCAATAGATCATTTCTTGCAAATCTTTCTTTTAATAAATTAATTGCCGAATCATATGTAGAAGCAGAAATAGAAAAACCTTCTACAGTATTTAAAGCAGTACCACCTAAATGTGCTTTAAGGTAATTAAATTTATCTACTTTATTTAATAAATCATTATTGTGAATGGCAGATTCAAAACTATTCCAAAACGTTAGCCATTGATTGATATCACCATAAAATTTTGAAATATTTAATTTCGGCAATTTTACTCTTACACTATCCACTTGTTTCGACTCATTTAATTCTTTATTTTGTTCGGAAAGTGTTTCGCATTTATTTTCACTCAATTCTTTTTTTAACAAGCGAATTTTTTTATTTGCACGAAATTTCCACAGGGCAACTTTTTCATCATATTCATCTGTATTTTCAATTTCAATTTCAATATCTTCTACTTCGTAAAGAGGTTCTAATTTGTTATCTATTTCTTTCAACGAGTCATGTTTAGTAGTTAGCATTTCAACTAATTCTTCTAATTTATCAATATCTATTTCTTCAATGTTCGATAGTTCCGATTCTAATTTGTTAGAATTTTTGTAACGGATGTTCTAGAAACACCCCGTTTCTTTTTTAACAAATATAATTTTTCTTTACTATTTTCGTCACTCGCCATTTCAAAATTAAAAGTATCTCATCTAAATATTAACTGACTACAATCCCGGCAGGGATGCCAAATTATACCTCACCAAAACAATCCTCCAAAATAAAACTAGAAAGGTTCATATAAAATTTCTCTTACCATTCCAGTTCCAGGATTATTGAAGAGAGATATCCAAAGAGGCGGGCAGTAGGCAGATAATTCCAATGTTCTCTTTCAAATATTTTATTAAGCATATTAATGACGAGATGATACAAAAATTTACAGACAGACATACAGACAGAGAAAGCGCATCTTAGCGCGGCTAACTACTAACAAGGAAGTACAGTTCTTAAACCGAAGTACGGTTGGTTACAGTTAAGAGAGGAAAAGTGCTCACGTGACTTACAAATCAAACGTTCTAGTTCAACATCATTTTCGACAATTATCATTGTTTAAATTTAAATTATTTTCATTGTGCTGATTTCCTATGGCGGAGAGCGGTGCTGGAGAAAGACGTGGAGTTCCCTGCAGCACACTAGCAAAAGAGACTCCCTGTGTGACTTTATTGCTTAGAAAGGCGCGCTTAGGCAGCTCAGTAGTTCTATTGGCAGGAAGGCGTGGCTTGGGGAATTTAGGACAACCCCTCCAAGCGTTCGTTGCAGTTAATGCAGCTTGGATTTTCTAAGCGCTCTTTTTGCGGACAATCTTTGATAAAGTGCTCTCCGCCGCACTTCAGGCATCTTTGTTTATTACAGTTAGTTGATGAGTGGTGAAAATAATTACACGAAAAACACTGGGTTGCCCCAGGTTTTCTATTGAATTTCTCTACTTTCACTGTGAGATAAAGGTCTATTCATGTCAAAACATTTTTCGTTTTCCTCGCAGTGGAGGTAAGTTACCAGACAAGAATTCGAGCCTTAGTTTTTAAATTTGTAAGTTGGACAACTTTATCAATTTTGGAAGAGAGCAAACGGTGTTGTTTTATATGGAAGGGGCGGAAAAATTTGAAAATGTCTTTGAAACTTCTTTCTTTGGCCATACAGCAACTGATATCATTTTAGAGAGGTTCCTTAGTTTTATCTATATAAATAAAAATAACTAGGTTCGTCGATGTATGCGTATTAAGCAAAAATTGCTGCATATATTTTCATGAATATTAATATTATTAATCTATTCTTAGCAATATATTTATTTTAGTAATAATTCTTAGTAATGCACTATTACTACTGAACTATTTATTCCAACTATTTTTTAGGTCGTTTTATTCTTTATTTTGTCTATCATGCTGTTAAAAAAAACGCTTTCGTGGAAAAAAGTCTTGGATCAACTACGGGCAATCGTATGGAAGACAGGCAACGATGATAAATCGTATAGTTTAAGATTATCGATAAATTCCTATATTTCTATAGTCGAGAACAATTTTTCGTGATGGATAAACATTTCAGCATTTTCTCAAGTGCTAAATGAATGTTTCACTGCCTTTTGCAGTCAACACAAAACACTTTTCATTATTCGATGTGTTTCTCTTTGCAACCAATTATGGAATCATACTTTCATTTTTCCCATCAAAACACTATTATACTTTGAATATTTGCTAAAGAAATTTCAGCTCTCCATTTTATTCACCAATTAAATACTTGCTTGTATTCTTAGAGCGACGAATATTTAAATTTATTTTAAGGCTAATTTGATTTTAAAAATTAAGTTTTATTTAATTAAAAAAAAAAAACTGGTAAAAAAATTTTTTGGTAGTGCATCAAATTAAAAATATAATTTAATCATTATCTAAACTAGTTCAATTTCAGATCATTTTTCTTTCCTAATATTAACAACAGATGATTCATGAAAAGTTTTCAAAAACATTAATTGACATTGCAAAATGCTTGTTTTTATTTAAATAAAAAAAAGTAACAAGAACTTTCCACATTTTTTGGTTACACGCCAGGAAAAAAAAAAAAAAAAAAAAAAACCACCACCACCAGATAATTTAAAGAAATCAAATTGAATTAAGCATTATAGTTTTTAAGAAATAGCGGAAAAAATTCATGCACATAAATCTGTTTTTATTTATATAAAGATATGTGGTCCAAGAAATAATTGCTGAATTAGAATACTATCCACTTTATTCGTTTCTCACAACTGTAAAATTTTCTTGTTTAAATTACTGTGTATTTTCTATCTCCAATTAATTTTCTACATATTTAAAAAAATATCAGCAACAAATACATTTGATAAAATTTTTTTATCCATGGTTAGAGTGAATGTTTTAAAATCAAATTAATGTTTTAAGTTGAAAAAAAAAATTATTTCAGGTCTAATTTCATATTTATTTACATGGTATTAGCAAAATTAGAATCTTGAAGTGATTATATTATAGAATTGTTCATAAGTTATGTTTTTAATTATTTGTTCTTAATGTAAGTGAAATATTGATCAGCTTTAATTCAGAAACAATGAGAGAGAGAGAAAAAAAAACCTATTATGTATTAGGTCAATTCATATGAAGAAAATATAAAATATATGAATCCATAGGATAAATAACTAAATAAAATTTTATGTATCTGTAAAATGTACTTATAAGTTATGCAAGAAAATATTAGTTTTAAGAGTATACAAAAAAAAAAACAAAAAAAAAAAAAACACCCATCAATAGTACATATTAAGATCTTTATTTAAACTAACAAATGTTTCTTGACTAGATAACAGACAAAAATAGAATCCAACACATATAAAAGATTTGTCATGAATCAATTGCACAGTATAATGACAATAAAACATTACAGGTAGATGTGTAAATAGCATCAACCTCAATTTATAAAAATTGAATTAAATGCATCAAAATTCTAATAAATACATGACTGTATTTATTAGAATTTTGCAAAAAGTCATGAAATCAATAAGTATATGAAGTTGTTCAATATATTATAATAAAGTTATTAAATATTTTGTAAAAATTGCTTTATGATTTTTCCATATCTTTCTAGAATAATTTTTTCACAGCAATAAAAAATATATATTGATAAATGAAACTGATTTTTCACATTTAATTCAGAAAATATTTAATGACTTTATTTAGTAATTAAATAGTTTTTTTCAATGAAAAGTTGAAATATATATAAATATAATATATAAATAATTAGAGTTGAATAAAATATGATATATATATAAATATGTACATCTTATTAAACTTCTATATAAATTTCATTTATAGCTCCAAATCTTCAAACTTTTGTAATGCTTTCTACACTAAAATTATTAAATAATAACTAATTATTAAATAATTTAACTTATTTTTAAAAATATTTATAAATAACAACACAAAATGGAATGGCTCGGAATTTGACTAGTTTTTTTCTCTTTTTTTTTTGTAAAGGAAAATTGAAAATTTTAAAATTATGTTAAAATTTGTATTTCTATAATGGTAATTATTTTTATTTCTGTAAATTTTTCCATAATAAAATAAATTTAATAAATAATAATTACACTACACATTCTATCATCATAAATAGAAAAAAAATTTCTGCTAATGAAATACAGTATACAAATGTACTGTTTAATAATACAATGGCTATAAAAATGTGCTTCTTCATTTTAAATATTCAATTTTATAGATAATTTAATAAACATAATTATCATCAATAACAATGCCATTTTATCTTATATAATTTTTAAAACACACAAAATATTCTAGACTAAATAAATAAACAAAATTGCCCTGAATATAAGTAGCTATCTAACAGTGTAAATAACAGAACTAGAATTATTAAAAAAAAAAAATCATAATACTAGCCTAAAAGTATGAAAATAAATGCACCAAAACTTCAATCACCCACACCATCTAATAGTAAAACCCATAGCACTAAATTAAGCTACCTCAGCTCTGTAATTGACATGAACTTCACAATTTACAGATAATACTTGTTCAAGAAGGTAGTCAATAACAAGCTCTTTGTTAAGTTTAACATATTTAGTCAATTCAATTAGAGACTTATCAGTCTCCTTTTCTATTTTCAGCTCATCATTTTCTTTAGAACCAAGATACTAAAAGGAAAAAAATAATATTAATTAAACATCATTATCAAACAAAACTATTACAGGAATATATATATATATATAACAAATAAATAAGGCTCACCTTTGCCTCGTATTCCTTAAATTCTTTTTCTCTTTCTTGTCGAAGTTGTTCAATTTCAGCCTGGGCTTCTTCCTTAGCCTGTTTTAAGCGTAAATGTTTGCCTATAAAAATTTAAAAATACACATCTCCTTTAAAATTATTCAGTTGAAATATATTTAAAAAAACAACAACAACATTCAGTTTTGGTGCAGAAGTTCTAACTTAAAGATCTTTAAATTCATTAAACACAAAATAAGTACTTTCTATAGAAAAATAATTAGTTTATAATGGCAATGTAGTTTAACAAAATAACTTTTTCTTAAAAATGATTTCGACATTATACTTACGTTTTCGGGCTTGGTTCACTCTCTCTTCAGCTTTTTTTTCAGCACCCAGCAAATGTTGAATAGATTGAGAGTCGTTTTTGAACATGATTAAACAATTTAAAATTATTAACCAGCGTTTAAAATGATCTCAATGATCAGATAAATCGAAATAAAAATTGCTGAAGTACACCGGAAAACGAAATCATATGACAAAATCACGGATACGATTACAAACGTAAATGTAGATTTCTAGGAAGTTCTTCAAATAGAGTTGTTAGATGTATTGTTTAAAATTTTTTTTGAAAGCTAGTTAATATATGTGGATAGTATATATGAGTATATAAATGTTTAATTAGTTTATTAGTTATTTTTTCATTAAAATAAAAGAAGAGTGAATTTTTTTTAACAAAATCATTGAATTTTCCGTAACCGTAACTTTGAATTTTCTGTGTAAATAAATAGCGCAGTTTTTAAAAACGATAGTAAAACTACATTTGTATTATTATTGATTTTTTTTTATCTGTTCCTTATATTATACTATGTGCAATTAGGTAACAATAAAATTTAATTAAAAGCTTGGATTCTGAACTATGGAAAACACTACAACTCCTAAAATTAGCCAACGAGGAAGGTCGAAGTCAGTATATATTTTTAATTGAATAAAATATTGTAATATATATATATATATATATATATATATCTATATATATATATTGAGATATATTTTTATTGTACTTGATGATTGCATTTTGTAAAATTTCAGTGAATATAAAATTTATTGTTCAAACTCCATCATTTCAGGTTCATTCGTCCCTCACCATCTTCTTCATTTAGAAGTCCTCTAATTAAGACTGCGGTACTTTTTGTTTTTATATTCTTAAGAATCATTTAATACAATTTTACTCACTTTAATTAAATACAACAGAATCTGGGCAAAAAGTTTTTATGCCAGTTAAAATTATTTATAATAATTTTTTTCTAAATCTTAATTATTTATACATCACACATTTTATAATGAATTATGGCTAGTTTTACAATATGTTTAACTACCAATTATTATTACTACTGTGAATTTTTTGTTTTCAGATAATATGTCAAATCTAGGTCTTCAACTTATGTGTATCACGAAATTAGAATAAAACTAATTTAATAATCGCTTGATTTAAATTCGCAAAATTTGATGTGTGTTTTTTATCATAAGATTACATCAAAAGTGTAAATAAACTGCATTTGTATAATTTTTTTTAATGAACAAATTAAATTTTGTAAATAGCATTTATCAAATAAGAAGCATTTTTATCTTTACTTGGAAAATTTTAAATTGTTCTATAATACTATATATAGAGACAATATCACAGTCTAAATAAAATACATATATACAGTTACTTCAAAATATTAAAGATACAGTTTATTATTTTAATGATCATTCTATATAAATAAAAAGCAATGTTCATATGTGTGTGCCCGATAGACTCAAAAACTGGTCGACTTGTTTCTTTGGCAATTTCTTTTTAAATTTGTTCTTGAAAAAAAACTTAAATTCTTCTTTTAAATTTGTTTTAAAGTGCCAAGAGTATTTAGAGAGTAATTTAAATAAAACCCATAGGTAGAACTGCTATTTTGATATTTATGTAAATAAAAAATGTAGGTGTCAAAGGTCAATAGTGTTTGGTGAATTTTCTGCATATCACTAAGCAAGTCATATTAAAAAAATGGGTTATTCATCATTTGTCAAATAAATGTATTAAATTCCAATTATAATTTTCTTACTAGATGATTAGATTTAATGTAAAACAACAAAGTTTTTATTCAAGTGATCAAGTATTTCATGAAGATAAACATTCAATTTTGATAATTGTTTTGGAAATGGAATGATAAATTAGAAAATTAAAACAAGTTTTACAAACAATTCAATTGCAAAATGAAACATATGTTGTTTTTTCAAAATTTTTTTTAATTAAATAGAGCTCAATCATATTTCATTTTATTAGTGCTGAATAGCATAAGTAGTATAAAAAATTTTAGGTGTGAATTACATATAAATCAATAAGAATTACATTACTATACATTTATTACTATTTTTTTTTTTTCAAATTTAATTCCTTTTGAAATTTGTGATAAAAAGTCTGATTATTTATCACTTAGTTCTTTTTTATTATGGAAATTATGTAAAAAAATTATATTCATGTTATTTTTTTATCATTATTCAAAACATTTTTAGATTAATCTCTTTTTCAAATTTTTGAAAAATTATACATTGTATGATTATATTTCACTATTTTTTAAATTTTAATATGCTTAATTTTCAGGACAAAAAGATAGCATTTGAATTTGAAAATGCTTCTTTAGAAGAAATGAAGAAGGTTACACTTGAAATGTGGCAGAAAAATGAAGATTTAAAACAAGAAATTGGTGTATTAAAAGAAGAGTAATGTTTTAAAAACTCCTTATCACATCTTTAATTATAATGATATACAACAATTATATATATAGTGTGCACTCAAGTTCATTTCAGCTCAAATAACTTGTGAAGTGTGCTAGTTGCAGCTATGAATGTGGTGCCAAGGTATCGGAAAAAAAACTGGTTGTGCACTGTACAATGAGGTACTTTGAAGCCTTCCAGACTCTATAAACTCAATATTAAACTTTATTTTTATTTCTAAAATTTTGTGAATGTTATTAAAGTACATAATTCCAAATAAAAAAAAAAACATAAATTAAAAAAAAAACATTTAAAATTAAATTGATCTTTTGGGTATCTTAAAATTGAGCTTTTAACTAACTCATTTACTAATTTTGAAAAAAAAATTTCCCCAAATATACTTAAATATAATTTTATTTATAAATCTCTCTTTTTTTTCCCAGAAATTAATGTATGTTACATATTATTTTGCTCTTATTTTTAATATTGTAATTTATCTGCATATAACCTTAGGATTATGCAATTAAAATAAAATAAAAAAATCTTAACATTTTTGACCGTAGACTTTTTTTATCTGGAAGTTTCATAAAATACTATTCCATAAAATCACAATCTAAAAATGCTGTTTGCCAACAAAAATTGATAAATCTATGCCAAGATAAAAGTAAGCCATCTTCTTCTAAACATAAAGAAAGAAACATAATAATTGCAGATGGAAAGAAGCAAGTCTTTTACATATTTAGACAAATTGTGATGTACATCCTACATAGGTATGTGATAGTGGATGAAAAAGGCCTGAAATAAAGTTATAAGAATTAAAAATGCTTTGTACAAGGTCAAATAAGTAATTTATTTTGTTGTTGATCAAGTTTTTTATTTCTCTTTAACAAATATGAAGATTACAAATTGTCCGAAAAATATTAGCGTTTTTGTTAGAAACATATTTTTTAACTATATTTGTTTTGTCCTTTTTTCATGTAAAATTTATAATATATTTTTTTTCTGATCCCCTATATGATCAAGCTATTTGACTTAATCCATGATGTTTCTGGATTAAGAAGTTATAAAGTCTTATCCACTTTTATATAAAATTGGGATATTAAAAACACCCTTTATAATTTCAAAAAATTTTAATAGTTGTATACTTTAAGTGTAAAAACTGATCAATATATACTATGTACAGATGTTGTATATCAAAGAAAAGGTACAAATCGCCTGCAGTTGTACAATATTTATAAGTTCGACCATCAATTGTGTGTAAAACTGGCAAGCTACCAAGTCAGATAGACTCAAATGTAATGGCATAAAAAGTGATAAATGTAATTTTAGAAGGGTTTTAATCACAACAAAAATTAATTTTATTTTTAAAATATTAAATTGAAATATATATCAAAAGAAAAAGATGAAAAAAATTCCGCAATAACCTACACATTTTTTAAAAAAATTGCTATATCTAATTTCACCACTTAACAAATAGTGAATTCAAGTTTTTAAAACACATGTTTATTTTTCCACACAATTGGTGGTTGAACTATAATTTTTGAGCCGAAAATTATGCCAACTGATTATATGCAGCTATGGATTATAAGCAAGTAATTGATAATATATTGAAGTTAAACTATTTTTTTTAAGCATAGGAGAATTTATTTCATATCATTTTAAAAATAACTACAATTTTTTCTAAAATTTTATAAATGCGATTAAAATTGATAGTTTAGGTAAGATCTGAAGCTGTTTCAGTTTGTCTAAAAAAACTGCTTAAAAATTTGTGTTGTTTCAAATGTTATCCATAAAAGTCTCAAAAAGAAAAATATTTTGGAAATTTTTCTCAGAAATGATGAAATTAGACATTCAGTATATAATTATATAAACTAGGCATTTAGTATTGAATATATTAATTTTTTTATGATCAATTTCTGTTTTCCACTTGTTTTGCACAATTTATATTTCTAGTATAATCTGAATAATGCTGGAGAATATTTGTATGTAGAAAATTCAATATTTTCCTTCAAAATTTTTCACTTTGTTTGAATATTTCATGGTTTTGAAGAAATTATAAAATGTATTTAGAAAAATAGATCAATTAAAATTTTTTCCCCTTTGTATGAATACTTCAAAGTCTTGATTAAAAATACTTCTAATTAAAATTAAATGATAATCTTAAAAATGTTTTCACTGATTCTAATATATTCGGCAGTAGTGATTATTTATGGTAATTGATTGCAAAATTGCATTTCCTTGCATAGATTAGCATGTGAAATATGCAAATCAGGCAGATGACAGCATTCTTTACTATTCTTCGTAAAAAAATAACTCCTAAATTTCTTGCTATCATTCTCACTATTCACCTCCAAATTCTTTAACAACTTCTTCAATATTTGGAAAATTATTTTAAATGATTATAAAACTGAGACATTTCTTTTCTGTAAAGAAACAAAACTAAAAAAAAACCTGATATCTTTTAAAAATAGTGCTAAATACCTTGAAATATATGTGGATGAGCATCTTATATAGAAAAACACTTTACTTGTATAAAACAGAAATTTGACATCTGTCTTAGAAAGCCTTTTTCCATTAATTGACATTCCTTGATGAATCATAACAAATTCTATTATACACAGCAATCCTCCCCCCAATTATCACCCACACCTTTTTTGTTTAGACTTATGTAGCAAAAACAAGTATTAAAATTTTAGAAACATTATCAAATATTACCATGAAACAAATTATCAAAGCAAAATGGTATGTGAAAAATTCTGAAATTGGAAATGCCGTTGTAATTCCTTCACTCATTTCAAAATTTGTTTCTGTTATCAGTATTCACATTCAATTCGTCCCTTTCATTATTTATTTTCTGCATCATATTATTTTTATGATAAATTTTATTTAATTTTAAACAAATTTCTTGCAAAGGTAACTATGTATGTTTTTATATGAGGTCCCTTCAGAGTTAGTGAGCTATAACAATTCCAATCATTTGGATTTAATTTTATGATTTTGACGAGTAATGTCATTTTAAATTAAATAACTTCATTATAACTTTTTAGTCTGTACATGAATTTTAATGTAAAAAAATGTATTTACAATTTACATAAGTAACATTTTAAATGCTCCTAATTTGAAAATATTAAGTATAAATTATAAAGCAATATAATTTTCAAAAAATGTTCAAGTTTAATGACAATGCTTTTATTTTTTTCTTAAGAAATATGACATTAATATTGATATAATTCCATGATTATAAAGCTAATATTTTTTTATTGTTCTATCTTGTTGTTATAAGTATATATATATTTTTTCTTTTAGAGGATTTAAAGAAGAGCAGTCAAAGTGGTACATTGATAAATTACATGAGTACAATGAAATTAAAGATGTAGCTCAGATGGTAATGGGAAGAATAGGTTGGTATTTTTTTTTAATCACAAGAAATACAAAAAAAATATTTTATAAATGTTAGATGCTAAACAGCTGTTCATTTGATTACAGCTATTCTTGAACAAACCACTGTCAGAACAGTTCATGAAGAATTTGGAATGAAAGATGATGATTAAAATGCCATTTGTTCTGTTTTCCACATGGCACCTTTATCAAGCAATAAATATTCCTATCTTGCTGTTTTAGAAGTACTTTAATACTTAGTAAAGTATTTTAGTACTAAAGTACTTTTTAAATTTGAACTTATTTAATGAATTTCAATAAGGATTTATTGAAATTCATTAAATAAGTTCAAATTTAAAATAATTAAGTAAATAAATTATTTAGGATTCTAAAGTTTTATTTTACAAACTATCATGGAAAGAATTGCTTAAAGAAAATATAATAATGCTTAAAGAAATTTTTTAAATTATTTATAAAAATAAATGGGAAATTGATTCTTAAAATAAAAAAAAAGAAATTTAAGAAATAAAGTGTATATAATATTAATTGCTTTAATTTTAATTTCCCACCCCATACATATTTTCATTAATTACCAAGCAATTGTTAACAAAGTTAAATTTAATAATTAAATATGTTTTATTTCTGCATTATTATTTATTAGTTTACTTTTAAAAACACATAATTTCATACATTGTAAAAATTGTACAACTGCCTTATCATTGTAAATAATCCACTGTAGTATCATTATTCGGATAATAAAAATTTCATTGTCATTGTATATAAATTGTTTTTCTTCAAATAAATATATATATATATTTTACAGAAAAGCTGTATATACAAATTTAATATATTTCTGATTATGTATTTATCTGATTGTATAACATATATATTATTCATAATTGGCCAATTAGCTAAATATCATGTATTAATAAAAAATATCAACAAACATTTTATGTTTTAAAATAAATTTAATTTTTTCAAGAAAAAATGTTTAAAATAGATTTTTAATGCTATCATTGAAATTTTAGTGTTACAATGATTATACTATTTTTAACGCAATTATCCTGTTAACTATTTAACATATATTAGTGAAAAATTTCCATCAACGTATAGTATTATAACACATTTATTACATTACAGCTTTTGAATGAATTTAAATTTTACATTAAATAATTAATTTTTTTTAAACACTACTATCTAAATTTTGAAGTGATATTAGAATGATAGTTATAATATAGGTTTTTTTTTATATATTAATCTTGACTGAATCGATGGTGTTTGTTATCCATTCCATCAGTCTCTGAACATGGGTGTAGTAACCATAAGTATTTGGCAAACCACAACCTACCCCCCAACTGACTATTCCAACTTGTGTCCAGTAAATGTATCCGTCATCATTGAGTTGAGACTGCATCAGAGGACCTCCACTGTCTCCTTGACAAGTATCATTTATTCCTAAAATGATAAAGTATCAAATTTAAATAATTACTTTATTTCATGAATTAGAGAGAAAAATCATTTTCAAATGTCAATAATTTGCAATAGTAAATGTAAATAACTTTGTGCCATGATGATTCATGCATGTTCATTTGTTTTCTCTGGCATATAAACCAATTAAACTCTTTTTATTTGTATTTGAAATCTAATACAAGCATAAAATTTTTGAATTGATGTCATGACACATAACAAAAAATAATATTATGAACAAACATATACATTTAAGAGGATTAAAATTAGAAAAAGATGTTTAAAAAAACAAGAATTTTTAATATACCCCATGAAATTCAATGTACTTCAAAGTAAATAAAATTATTTCAGAATAAAAGATACAATTTTAGTGTATATGTATATAAACTTTTTATCGTCAGCAAAAACAATGATATTCAAAATACACATTTTTATTTTTTAAACAAAGTACCTAACAATATTTAAGGGTTTCGTTGGTTCTGAATAGTAAAGTAGACAAAATTCTTATTGCCAATTGCAACACATGCATTATTAGAAGATATGTTAAACGGATTAATAAAAAAATAAATAAATAACAGATTTTAATTTTGTAAAATCTACAAATCACAAGGCAAATTCTTCTGAAAGATTCTCCGTAATTTCTATGTATGATGTAGCATTAAATGTTTTGATAACCAAATTTTCAATAATATGTTTCAAAAATGCATTAGCAAATTTATCATTGAATGTGATTTCAGTAATGTTAATTTAGTTTTATAGTCATTTATTGTGCTGATCATATCAGTAATATGCTGATTTTTTTTCTTCTTGGAACTTTGTTTAATTCGGCCGAAAAATCTGTCAATTGAATGAATGAATTTGAAGTCTGTCAATCAGAAAATTACTATTTTCTAGCTGCTCATAATATTCATTTTTTGATTTTTTTTTTTTTTTTTTTTTTTTTTTTTTTTTTAAATAAAATAAAT
>BPLQ01015184.1:227500-484740 GCA_021605075.1 Caerostris darwini | reverse complement strand
AAAAAAAAAATTGTAAATTAATTAATTTTAAGAAATTTTTATTGGTCTAAATTGTTGTTATATGAAAATTTTGGTGTGTATCATTGTTTTATTTATCATGTATCATTGCATTTTTAATAAATTTTTCTAAATAATTATAAAAAAAGTGTAAAATATATCTATATTAAATTGCTATAGAGCTGTAAATTTCCATATTTATTTTAACCTTTTTTTATTTAAAAGTTTGCATAAATTACATTTTTATTTGAAAAATTTTATAAGGTACAACACTTCTCCTTTGGATGCACTTGTAAATGTCGAAATGAATGTTTTCTTTTTAAGGAATATATATTATTTCCTGAAATATTTGTTTCTCATTTATTTTGTTTTGTTGATTATATTGTGGCCTATTTTTAATGCATTATTTCTAATTTTTTAAATTAATTATTAATATTTTAACCATTAATTATAATGATTAAAATGCGAGTTTAAAAGCACTTTTGAAAAACTTTTGACACTTTTTTTTGGAATAAATTAAAAAAAAAAAACACACACACTTTTGATAGCACTTTGCAACAGGGAATGAATTTATTAAATTATTTTCATCAGTTAAAAAAATAGTTTTACATATTGTATACAATGAAGTTGTTGTTTCTTCACAATATATAATTGTTTTTCATAATATGTAATTAGGTTTTCATTCGAATTTTTGTACAAACAGATTTAAGTGTATTGCTTTCAAGAAACTTCTTTCATATTTTTTATTGCAATTCCTAATGATCTTAGAGATTATTACTACAAATTACCCTGGTTCTGAATGAATCCACATTTACACCGATGGCTCTGCGTGTGTTGGAAATACTGGTGCTGGTCTCTATAGTAAAGGATTTTTTGAGGAGTCATATACAGTTGGTCTTAATGCCTCCAATTTTGACGCTGAGATTTTTGCTTTAGGAATGCAATTTTACACCTTCTTGGACTAACTGCTAATCTTAATAAAGCAGGTATCTTTATCGACTCCCAAACTGCAATCTTGGCAACTGTCTCCTATACACCTAGTGATTGCTTCCATATTGAAGATGCTAACATAAATCTATCCAATGCAATTGCTTCTGGCTGGGAGATTCTCAAAATGCGGATTTTCCTTTTCAGCGCTTCTTTTTTTTTTTTTTTTCAGTGGAGTGTGAATGTTCTCCTTTTAAATGGATTCTCAGCCATTGCGGGGTGCCTGGAAATGAAAAGGCCGACCTGTTCGCCAAAAATTAAAGTACCCCAGCCACAATTTCATTTATCCTTTGTTCAATTTAATTCTGAGGTTAAGAAGAAAATAGACATATCCTTAAAACAAACAAACTCCTTTCAACTGATAAAACGTGGAATATACTTGTTTCCTCACCATCAGGGCCGGATTTAGAAGAAAAGAGGCCCTAGGCTATTCCACTTTTGAGGCCCTTTCACCTCCCATTTTTAAGTTTGTATATAATATGAGAGATAATAAAATATTTCATTACTGTGATATATATCCATATGTTAAATGAAACAAGTTGTGATGGGTACTAATCTTTATAAGAAATGTGGCACGGATAATAACTAAAAAAAAAGTATAAAAAATAAATATGCAATATTTTCTATCAAATTAAATTAAATATATTCAATACATTGAAGATTAAAGCAAATTCGATTCAGATAAATTTATTTCATAATAATTCGCATTTAAAGTTTAAGTATGAATTATTATGAATTTTAAGTTTTATTAGTCATATGTGTAGAATTTCTCCTTTATTTTCGATCCAGTGTTTTAGTGTTTACTGTTTTTAGAATAGTGTAATTCTAATTTTGCTAACAATTTGAATATAGGCCCCTCTTGATCTTGAGGCCCTAGGCTGAAGCTTAGTCAGCCTATAGGAAAATCTGGCTCTGATCACCATTCACAATGGACTTGCCCCATACAGTTTTTACAGCAAATTTCCGACTCTCGACAGGACATTATTTTATTAATAAACATTTGCACCTCATTGGTGTAGCTACTCATGATGTCTGTCCTTTGTGCTCGTCAGGTGAAGCCATGGACTTTTTACATTTGACAACATTTTGATATTGCATTTGGTTTTATGACTTTTAATTCTGACAACTTTATTAAGGCTGCATTTATTGGACTGCTTAGGGCGATATCGCTCAAGTTGGTGTAGAAAAAAAGTGTTTGGTGTTTTTTTTTTTTTTTTTTGTACATTAGAGGTTTGTTCAAATTTCTTGATAATACGAATAACAACACCAGTTGTAATAAAATGTAAGAAATAAAAAGTAGAGTTAATTTATTTTTTAATGATAAACTAGACAGCCTAATTTTTTATTTCAATTTACTTACCCAATTTTACAATTACATCTTTTTCTGATCTTCTTTCCAGTGAATCTTTTATGAACAAGCAATGAGCTGCTGTTAGTACAAAATTTTGATTTATAATGGAACCACCGCATTCGAGCTGCAATGAGAATTTTTTTTAAATACACTATAATTACTCATCAGTACGTTCAAATAAATAAAATTGTTTTCAACTTCATTATGTATTAAAATGTTCATTCAAAGCATTACATTACGCATGCATAGCAGAAGTTTAATTAAATTAATTGCTGTTGTTGTGACTAATCCTCAATGTCCTGCAGTGCGGGACGGGCATCCCATGAGTGATCTACTCATGGACGGACGGTAAGGGGGCAGCTTCTGTTGTGATGGAGCACCCGTAGGTAGAATTCTGACTTTTGCTCCGTGACGCTCTTACAGTCATATGAGACCGGAACCTACGGCTTAAAGTGGATTCCGAACCTCTACAAACATCCATGGCACCGCCGGGACTCGAACCCGAAACCTGTGGTACCGAGCGCCAGAGCGCCAACCACTCGACCATTCAGGCCCAAATTAATTTTAATCTCATTTTATTTATAGAGATACAAATTCTGCTTCAAACCATTAAAATATTTTTGAAATTTGAAAAAAAAAAGAATCAAGTATCTCATTAAATTGCACAAAATAGTACTTGGTAAAATGTATAAATAATGCAACTCTTTAATAGTTCTGTTTGGAAAGTTCAGCATATTTCAATCAATATTAAATACACGTAATAGATTTTAATTTAGCATTTCTTTCCACCCTTCTCTGTAATATCCTGTAAGAGCAAAATGAGAGGATTTATGATAACTGGCTAACAATTGTCTAAATACGAAAATAAGGCAACAAAACCCAATGGCATAATTTAACATTATAATGTACACCAGTTAAATGTTTCAAGTGATCTCAATTAAATTGAGACAGCGAAAGAACTGAGAATCTCTTCTTCCAAAGCAGTTTTTACAATCAACAACTTCGCTCAGAGCCACATGTTTTCGGGTTCGAGTCCCACCGGTGCCATAGCTGTTTGTAGTGGTTCTTTACTTTAATGCACTTTAAACCGTAGATCCGGTCTCATTTGACTGTAGAGCATTGTGGGGAAAGTGTTACTCACGTCCGTAGCAAATCTTCAAGCTACACGTGCCACCTGTATAGTGCTAAATGAGTAACAGCGTTCGTCGGTGCAGCCCACGCGACATTTCTTCTAGTTTGTATTGGGCTGCTCGCAGGGAAATGGTCAATACCACCCAGTCCTCTACTTAATTAGAAAAAAAAAGAAAAAAAACTGTCAACAATTTTACATTTCACAAAGTATAAGACAACAATTTTTTGAAAAGTAAAGGGAACCGAGAGGGTTATCTCCAGGAGAATTTTCAAAGATTTTCAATTTGTATATTTTCTTATCGTATCGAAGATAATTGGATTCGAATCCGCTAACACAATTGCCACTGAAAATAGCGAGTAACCAATATCGCTAACGAGAATTGAACCCTCGTCCTTTCATATGCTAGCTAAAGAAAATTTAAATTAATTTACCTCAAAATTGTAACCTATGAAATATTCCTTATATGCGAGTATTTTTGAATTCATTGAGGATAATAAGATGTTTGAATTTTTCAAATAATTATTAATTTCTCCTTAAGAAAAATGCATGTTAATTAAAAGATATTTGAGGAATCATAAAATATCGCATCATTTTGAGGCTTGCAATGCATGTGACATCTATCAGTTTTATCCATCAAATATCAGTTTTTCATATAATGTATATGAAAAAATATAATTTTGTGTATGTATAATTTATTTATTTATTAACTAAAATGTATAATTTTAATGTATATGGAATGGTGAAAAAATATTTTGATTCTTGAGCTACTGAGATGATAAAGGAGAGAAACAAGATTTACAATTATTTTCCTTATAAAATAATCCTCAGAAAAAACTAACAAGTGAAGAAATTTATCAAGATGACATGCAATAATAATAAAGTAAAGCAAATTTCTTATAACTTCGAGGGTAAATCGCATGAAAACTTTAAATGTTTCGGAATTTTTTCCATTGTCTTAAACATTTATGATACTAATACTGGTAGTATAAGAATTGCCTAGTAAGTGGCAGAAGAGTTATAAGTAAGAATGTTATTAAGAGTTATAAGTAAGAATGTTATTAAGAGTTATAAGAGAGAAGACTAAGTAGCATTCTACTTCATAGTTGCTGACTGCTCGTTGGAGAAATGAGAAGTAGAAATGGAGAAATGTATCAAAAGAAAACGCAACAAGCTCATAAAAATAATATGCTGTATAAACAAACATTTACTTAAAAATAAAATAAATAAATCCTTTTTAAATGTGACGAACAGCAAGCGCAGCATTGTTTTTTAACTGGTATTCCTGCTATTTACAACTTTTGCAAATCAAATATAATTATGATAGGAATTAAATGGGGGTATGATATAGGTACGATAAAAAAAAAAAAAAAATTGAAAAACCTGTTTAAGCTGAAATTAATTTATTAATTCTTATATACATTTTATTTTAACATATAAATTAAATGAAAAATATTTTTACTCGGTGACTGAAGTCCGTTGTTATGAAATACAAGGCTGCCATCCATGGCCAAGGTTCGGCAACTTTATCGCCTCCTCCAATTCTTCCTCGTCCAACAATCTCTCCCACTCTTTCGAGGCCCAGACCACATTTGGAATAATCTGAAATTCAATGAAAAATTCGCTTTAAGGTATAGTTGAAAGGCATGTAAAACAATGTGTAATGAAGCAACTTAAACTTTGAATTAATCTTAAACTTTTAATTTATAAGAAAAAATTTCAATATAGTCAAACAATAATGTATAAAATGCGAAATAATTTTTGTAAAGTTTTAATGTAGTTTAATGTAAAATATCGCCGCTTAATTCGTTAATGTGGAAAAAATTTTAGTTAACATTTTATTAGAATTAGAAAAAATTATGATTTATTGACTAGTTGAGGATGAAAACTAGCTGTCATTTAAGACTTAAAAGTTTAAATATTGATTGACTATTTCTATTCTTACTCTACTTTTTAATCATTTTCATAAAGGATTATTATTTGAAGATGCATTCACCTCCATCAATAATCTAATCAATAATTTATTGATGGGATTTTAGTATATGGGGAAACATGCACGCTTAGTACTTCAAGGATAAGAAGTCTTGTTTTGTGTTTTATTAACAGTTTGTGAAATAATTTTTTAAACTCACCAATGGTACCGTTCGTTATCTCTTCGATTAGAAAAGATAGAGTTGCGTAGCTTTGTAGAATGAAGACATGCTCATCATGTGGTTCCGATGCAATTTTGTGTAGTGACTCTCGTTTCACTGTGTTTGTGATGCCAATGCAGTAGATTTCAGCTCCGGTCTCCTTCAATAACTTGGCTTCCTCTTTGGGATCTCCACCCATGTTTGCTTTGCCTAAAAGCAAAGAAACCCTCAGAGAAAATGTCGTTATGTTACCGACGTTCGGACAAAAAGCTCTTATGTATAAAATATTTTCTCTTCGCAAAGGAATAAACATTTTGGAAGTTTTATTCGATCAAAAAATAAAGTAATTTAAATCCATTTTTTTAAATATTTAATCAATGTTCTGGTAATGGAGCTGGTATTAATCCTTTAGTCTAGGATACATCTATAAGACCAGGCTTAGCAGAGTCAAAATAAACAGGTGTTATTCTACAGAAGAAAACGACAAAAGAACATGGTAAAGATTAAAAAATAAAAAAGATAAAGATTTGAAAACATGAAAGAGAGAAAACTGAAGAGACACTCGAATTAATATTCTATGTCTAGAAATTTGCAATCTATAAGATATTTTTGAATACTGTATTATTTGGCCCGATATCATTCATATATATATATAATAAATTAGCATTACTCAAGATGCACCATAGTAGGCCTGCTAGACTACACCTATGTTCAAATCACTTAACTTTGGTTCGAATATTTGTAGCAGAGGCATCTGGTGGGCATTTGCACGTTCCTACTTTCCTTTTAGAGATGAGAGGAAAGATATTTTGGCCAACAGATTTATCAATACACACATCAGATTTTGATTGTTGAGTTTCTACCAAAACGCTTTCAGTTTCAACACCCAATGCGCTGTTTACAAGATCATTATATCCTAACCCTTTAGACGTTTTCTACTACTTTAGCAATTGCATTTCTATAATTGCAGATCCAAAGCAACTTACATTTTTCTTCTGATAACTGTAATTCTTTAACAAAATAGACCTTTAATTTCAATTATAAACCACTTTTTTACACATATATTTTAATCTTTTATTAGTCAATTATTAATTATCTACATTCAATAAACGATCTGAATTATCATAACATTGTCAGAATGCTTGAAATGGAAAATTTTTAACCCGCAGATCATATTAATTTATAAAAGTTTATTGTTGTTAAATGTGTCAAAGTACATTTTTAAAAATGTTATTACGATTGTTTGAACCGTTGAGTTGTTCGTTTTATACAATAACGTTATAAGTAATGTTTCTTTTGTAAAAAATGCAAAGCATTTTAATTTTAACGAATTATATAAGAGCAATATTCTATTTTCCTATTAAAAATCTGATTTTGTTCTTAAATAAATTATAATATATAAATTACACTAATCAGAAAATTTAAATATCCTACTCTTTTCTGATAGATTCAACTGCTCACGTGGTACGTATTACATGAAACGAAATGAAGATGATCGAGTTTTAAGGTGAGTAGGAAATTCATTTGGTTTTTAATCTTTTTAAAATGTTAACTTCCTAATTTTTTGCTTTCTTTAATGTTCTTCTTTATTATTGGATTTAAATGCTTTTTTTCCTTCCTCCTCTTCTCTTCTAACCCAAAAAATTGGCATTTCGGTCAATCATGTCAGTCAATGATTCAATGTCGGTCAATCATTCGTTCTATCATGCTCATTCCTGGTATGGGGTTTTCATTGCTGAGTTTATTCAACGCGTTATTTACCAGACCATTCAATTTGAATCATTTAGGCATTTTCTATTTCTCCAATTTTAATTTTCTTGTCTTTGATTGGTTAAATTAATATTCTACCCTACATCTTTATTCTGAATTCGTTTTAACTCGAATTGAGTTATTTTTTTTCAAAATAGAATGGTAAAGATTTGGAAAAATGTTATACACAAATGGCAGCTTTCAGTGCCACAAATCAATAACCAGAAGTTGTTAAACCTGGCAATAAAACTGAGAATTGTAAAACTTTATGGTATGCTGGGAGGTTTCCCGCTTTACTTGTTACCTCTGGTTGACTCTCCGAGGATTATTCTTCCTAGTTCACTACGCCTATAAAAGCTCTTAATTTATTATTATAATCTACCAGAAATTGTTAATCTTATAACATTATGTCATATGAACATAATGTCGGGACATATGCTGGGAGTTTTCCCGCTTTACTTTGTTACCTCTGGTTGACTCTCCGAGGATTATTCTTCCTAGTTCACTACGCCTATAAAAGCTCTTAATTTATTATGATCTACCAGAAATTGCTAATCTTGTAGCACTATGTCATATTTATCCCAAGTGTCTTTTCTAGGTTACCTTCAATTCAATCTTTTGAAAACTGCACAAGAGATCACTAAAAATTATTAAAACATAAACAAAAACAATTATGTGTATTTAAATCCTATCAAAACTTCAATAAAATGCACTTAAGTCGTCAAATGTTTAAATCCCATTTAATTTTTGCTCTGCTCTAAAAGAATATAAGCGAGAAGGCAAATAATATATTGTGTGAGCCGTTGCTAATTCCTAAAATGAAACATCAATAATTAATATTTGAGACACCTACAGTCCCGAAACTCATTGTAGATCTGATTTAATAAATTTGAAATGCTATCTTCTTAGAACTTTTTCATCGTGTGGAAATGCCACTAGAGTCGTCGGGACATAAGAAATTGTGATTAATTAAAGGTTAGACTCAATTTTAAATTAAAAGGGAGACAATTTTCCGTCATTTAAAGATATTGAATATGGAAATTACACTCATGTCCATAAATTAAGGATAATTCAGAATCACACAGAAATTGACCTCTAAAATAAAAATTTCACCTGTAGAATTATCACACACATCTTGAAGAAGAATATGCAAATTACAGGAAACCACAAGATGGCGCGGATAGTAAATCACAATGACGAGAGTGTAAGAGAGGGGTATATAAGGAATGGTGGCAAAGAAGTAAAATTGTTCACAAGCGCTTTAAAAGCCTTTCAGTGCAATAACTGCATAGTTATGGCACAAAGGAAGCATTTGGATGATTTTTTACGTGGTAGAATTATCGGACGACTGGAATGTTGACGTACCCAGCTGAAAGTATCCGAGGAACTTGGAATCGCCCAGAGTGTCATCTCCAGGCTTTGGCAACGATTCCAAGATGATGGTAATGTGAGTAGATGTTACAGCACAGGTTGCCCCCGAGTTACAACGCTGAATGAGGACCGGTATTTAGCAGTTACTGCCAAAAGAAACAGACGGAGCACAGCATCAGACCTGTCTCGTCAGCTCTCTTCAGCTACCGGTACGACAGTTTCAAGGCAGACTGTGTACAGACGCTTAGGGCACATTGGTCTATATGCTCGTAGGTCTGTCAGATGTGTTCCACTTACCGCAACTCACTGTCGCCTGCAATTAACCTGGAGTAGAGAGCATGCATTGTGGACACCGCAACAGTGGTCTTGTGTGATGTTTTCCGACGAGTCCAGGTTTAGTTTGCAGTCTGATTCTCGCCGTACTTTCATATGGAGAGCGCCAGGTACCCGTTATCACCAAGAGAACACCATTGAACGACACCTTTACGGTGGTGCAGGTGGGCTCGTTTGGGGAGGAATTATTCTTGGTTCCAGAACTGACCTGCATGTTCAGAGTGTAACGATGACAGGCCTTATTTATCGGGATGTCATTCTGGAACAACATGTACGTTTGTTTCTGGGCGCCATGGGTGCTGAATTTCTGTTTATGGATGACAACGCCCGTCCTCATCGTGCAAACATTGTAGACGAATGCCTTCAATTGGAGGGTATCACCCATATGGATAGGCCAGCATACTCACCGGACTTGAATCCAATAGAGCATGTGTGGGATATGCTTGGCCGACGAATTGTAGCCCGTCAACCGGAACTTCGGAGGGCATTGCTTGATGAGTGGTGTAATATTCCCCAAGATCAGATTGATAATTTGATACTCAGCATGCCTAGGCGTTGTAAGGCCTGTATTGCATCGTCCGGGAGACATACTCCTTATTAACCATCATACTAACCATGTTATACTGTTTTTTGTAAATAGGTTCTTTTTTGAAATTTGCTCCAGGGAGTAAAAATCGCAATTTTTATTAATTATGTCAAACATATAGCATCTGTTTTGCTCTTTACCTTTTGTTTAATAAATAGACTTTACAAATAAGTCAAATTTGTTTTGCTTCTGTCTCTTTCTTTGCCTGAACTTCATTATCCTTAATTTATGGACATGAGTGTATCTTGTGAAACATAAAATATGAATTTTAAATACGGGATTGCAAGCTGATATTGCAATGTAAAAAAAAATAACTCTTACCATCTGTGAGGACGAAGACAACAGATTTGATTCCCTTATTCAGAAGTACATTTTGCGTCAAAGGAATGAGTTCTTCCCTTATAACGGATAAGGCTGTATTAGCAGAAGTTCCTCCTCCTAAAGAAGTACATAATTTCATTGATTAGTGTCTCGTAAGAATTAAAGATTAATAAACTTTAACATTCAATTAAATTTCGATATATTTTGAATATTGAAAGTTATTTCATTAGATGCGAAATCTCATATACACCGAAGTGACAAAAGTCATGGGATACCTCTTAATATCGTGTCGGCCCTCCTTTCGCCCGGCGAAGTGCAGCAACTCGACGTGGCATGGACTCAACAAGTCGTTGGAAGTCTTCTGCAGGAATATTGAGCCATGCTGTCTCGACATGACGTCCATAATTGTGAAAGCGTTGATGGTGCAGGATTTTGAGCACGAACAGACCTCTCGATGATGTCCCATAAATGCTCGATGGGATTCATGTCGGGCGATCTAGGTGGCCAGATCATTCGTTGGAATTGTCCAGAATGTTCTTCAAACCAATCGCGAACAGTTGTGGCCCGGTGACATGGCGCATTGTCATCCATAAAAATCCCATCGTTGTTTGGGTACATGAAGTCCATGAATGGCTGCAAGTGATCTCCAAGTAGCTGAACATAAGCATTTCCAGTCAATGTTCGGTCCAGTCGCACCAGAGGACCAAGTCCATGCCATGAAAAAACAGCCCACACCATTACAGAGCCACCACCAGCTTGAACAGTGCCTTGCTGACAGTTTGGGTCCATGGCTTCGTGGGGTCTGCGCCAAACTCGAACCCTACCATTAGCTCTTACCTACTGAAATCGTGACTCATCGGACCAGGCCACGGTTTTCCATTCATCTAGGGACCAACCGATATGCTCACGTGCCCACGAGAGTCGCTGCAAGCGATGTCGTTCTGTCAGTAAAGGCACTCGAGTCGGTCTTCTGCTGGAATAGCCAAATAAAGCCAAATTTCTCCGCACAGTTCTAACAGAAAAGTCCCTTGTACGTCCCACATTGATTTCTGCGGTTATTTGACGCTTGTCTGTTAGAATTTACGACTCTTTGCAGACGTCGCCGGTCTCGGTCGTTAAGTGCAGGCGGTCGACGACTGCGCTGTCCATGATGGGATGTTATGCCTGAAATGTCATACTCTCGGCACACTCTTGACACAGTGGATCTGGGAATGTTGAATTCCCTAACGATTTCCGAAATGGCATGACCCATGCGTCTAGCTCCAACTAACATTCCGCTTTCAAAGTCTGTTAATTCCTGTCGTGCGGTCATCATCACGTCAAAACCTCTTCACATGAATAACTTGAACAGAAATGAAAGCTCTGCGAAAGCACTGCGCATTTATACCTGTTCTACGCGATGCTACTGCCATCTGAAAATTTGCATATTGCTATCCCATGACTTTTGTCACTTCAGTGTATTATCGTATGTTTGTGTATTTAAATTTCATTACACAGAATTTAAAAACAAAAAATTTAGATATAGAGGTTTATAAATAAAATTTTAAAAAAAAGTCAGAAAAATAACAATAATAATAAAACATAAAAAATTAACACGGTTACTTTTATTCTCTTACCTGTATAATTATTTAATTTATCAAGTGCATCTACAACATTTTCTGTCGTTTCATAATCAAGAGGTAAAAATTCAGTTTCTGCTTTAGAGCTAAAAGTCAAAGCTCCAGCTCTAGCCCCATCTTTTGAAATGCCTATCTAGAATAAAGGGTAAAAAAAACAGCTTTTAAAAGATAATTATTTTCTAAGTTATATATTTTTTTACATATTTTATACCACTTCTCTTTCGATTAGCAATTAATTTCAAATTCACTAACAAAAATAATATACTCATACAAGAAGTGACATAGTCTTTTTTTAACAGGCACATTGAATCTTTTTTCTTTAGGAATGCGCAGTTTTAGGAACTACTTTAAATACATTTACATGAAGAATTTTTTATGAAAATTTGTCAATAATAAATTTTCTATATTTATAATTATACGAAGTCTGCATAAAGTAACAAGGATCAATAAAGGATATTTATTTACATTTTATGGAAATCTTTTGTTTGTGTCATTCAATGTATTTCTCGCGTGTGTTCACACGCCAACTCATTCTTGTGTTTCGTTGGTCAAAAGTGTATTGCATTTCATTTTCTGATATTTGTTTTAAAAATGTGACGCTTACCTTACATTCCTTTACTGTATCCAATGACCAAAACAGGTTTTTTTAGCACAGATTTTTATTTTGGGAAAAGGAAAAAGTCACACGTTAAATCAGAAGATGTTCCAGTGCATTGCTTGGTTTGTCGGTCTACGGTCCTTTTTTGCACACTTTGAGATAACTAGACCGAGATCTACAATTTAATGTGGATTCCGAACCACTAACAACCAACCAACCGTGCCAGAATTCGAATCTGAAACTTGTGGTACCAAAGGCCAGAGCGCTAGCCAATTGGCCATCAGGCCGCATTCCATCCTTCTTTCAACTAAAGAATTGTTTCCTGGAGAACACTGTGTGCAATGAAGCTTAATCCTGATGCCGAATTAAACCCTTTTCTGGGTGCCAAACTTCTAGGCATGTTTTTCTCAGCTTAATCAAAAGTTTTATTTGACGTAAAGCTGGTTCACTATCTTGTCCTTTGATACGCAATCTTCCAAAACGGTATTTGACTCTCCTTGATATTTGACCATATCTCTTTGATATTTGATTTCAAAACTAGTCCCTTGTCTTTATAGAAAAAAACTTCTTTAATTCTTCATTCAGAACAAACAGAATTCAGAATTTGTAACAAATAAATCGATGATTATTTTTCTGTATTGAATTAGCGGAGTTGGCTGCATTAGTTACGCATGTGAACAGTTTTTAGTCAATATCATTCTTTGCGAAATTTCAATCTTAATAAATGAAACACATTTCATTATGCTTAATCTTATTAAAGTCCTCTGCACAATATTTCACTTTTTTAAATATTTAACTTCTATCGCTTTTCATTGAAGGGAAGCGAAGGGTGAAACA
Source organism: Caerostris darwini (assembly GCA_021605075.1). NCBI lineage: Eukaryota > Metazoa > Arthropoda > Arachnida > Araneae > Araneidae > Caerostris > Caerostris darwini. The sequence goes on along the minus strand of BPLQ01015184.1, from coordinate 471,730 downwards.
AATAATTTTTTTCAATGAATTGCTAATTTTTGTTTTGCAAAAACGTCCACTAATATTACAGTTTAAAATACGCTCAACATTACTCGCATCGTTCTACAAATAATAGAACTACTTTATTTTGATTTACATCGGTGCACCACGTGTTCCACTAACGTGCTGACGAAAAGGGAGGACATTATATTCCGGTATGACTTTTAAGGACTAGCTGCTTTGAACTTGCTTGTTGTATATGAAAATACCTGCAAAACTTTTGGGGCAACGGGCAACGGGCGTACCTATTTCGGAGTTCCTAGGTGGCTTTAGGAGCCACAAAACCTCCACATCTTAATTTAATTAAAACATTAGCATAAAATGAAGTTGCTTAAAAGTATTGAATAAAAATAAAAGAAGATTAGAACAAATTAAAATTTAAGTAAAACACCTCCTGCTTGCTAACAATTAAAGCAGGAGGTCGAAAAAGCTAAAGCTTAGGTACAATTAAGAGTCCGTTGACGATGCCCAAAAATAAAAATTTAAAGTTAAAACAAAAGTTTAAATGAATAAAGAAAAATAAAGAATTTAAGATAAAACAAATAAAAAGAAATAAAAAGGTGAGAAATACAAGCTGTGTAGACACAGGTTGCTTACATTACGGGTTGACTATTTTGTCGGTAGATTGCGCCATGAGTCAAGATACAATTTCTGCAAAACCTAGCCAAGGCTAGGAAAGTACATTATTTTTTTTTACAATTTATATACAAAATATACATAAAATAATATTTACAATTAAGGACGAGCAGCGAACAGTTCAGATTAACTATTGAAAAAATTAAGAATAAATGTTGAAACAAAGAAAAGGATTTAAGCCAGGTAACAGAATTAAAAGAGTTAAAACGTAAACAATAAGTCAAGGTTATGCAATTAAGTAAAAACTAATGCTGATAAAAAGATTACAAGAAATTAATTTAAAACAAGCTAACAATTAGAGGAAAAAAGTAATTAAATAAAAGTGAGCTATTAAAATTTACAAATAAATTTAAAATTACAACTTACCGAGTCAGATAGCCATGTTCTAATTTAAGGTGCACATCGTAGCAAATAAACAAGTTAAGATTTATATGCCAAAGATTAGCAGCTCAGATTCGCTTGAAGTGATCGGAGTGACTAGACAACAGCCACAGCGGTAGGATCGGCGGTTGTAGGATAAAACCCACAACGCCTCTTCAATTCCGGGAAAGATTCCCATTGCTGATCATAGATGGCTCTGGGTCTCTTCCTGGAGCTAGCCACACCTGGATGGTATACAGGTATTTGTCTGATCGCTTCGTTGCGGATCTGAGGGCATTTAGAATGAAAATTCTTAGAAATTTTGAAAATATAGTCCATAATGGGTTCTGTATTCAGGTCTCTGTGGAGTTGTTTCCTTCTAACAAACCACGGGGCGTTGACTATCATAGCTATCTGTTTATTTTGAAACACTTGAAGCTTCTTGAGATTAGCGATTGAGGAGGACGCCCAAATAGGACATCCATATAAGAGAATTGGTCGAAGGATTGACTTGTAGAGCAAAACCTTGTGTCTGATCGCTAGCCTGCTCTTTCGAGAAATTAGGCTTCTGAGCTTTACGCTAGCAGCAGTTGCTTTTGCAACTACTTTGGCAAAGTGGGTCTTGTAAGTTAATTTAGAGTCAAATATTAACCCCAGGTACTTGTACTCAGTAACCCAGGGGACTGGTTGGCCGAAAAGAGTGACATTTAAAAGAGAACCAATGTTCTTTTTATGAGTAAACAGGAGGCACGCACTTTTGGATGGATTAACTTTGATCTTCCAGGTGGTCAACCAACTTTCCAAGCGAGAAATATAATCATTGAGCAATGCAACGACGGAGTTTGGTGTCTTGTGCTGTGCAATAATCGCTGTGTCATCTGCGAACATAGCCAGTTTACAGAATTCTGGCTTAGGTATGTCGTTCACAGAGATTAGAAATAATCTGGGACCGAGCAGTGAGCCCTGTGGAACCCCGCTCCTGATTGGATGATCGCTGGAAATGGTCCCTCCCACTCGCACTCTGAAGTTACGTGAAGTGAGATACGAGTGTACTAATTTAATAAACTGGGGCGAAAAATCAAGTCGGATGAGCTTGAGTAGTAAACCATTATGCCAAATTTTATCAAAGGCTTTGGCTACGTCCAGAAATAATATTCCCGTAGATTTACGATTGATAAAGCCATCATGGATCAGCTCATTAACACGTAAGAGCTGGTGAGAAGTACTGAGTTGGGTTCTGAACCCGAATTGCTCAGGTATGAGAACATTATGGTCAGTGCAGTGCTGATCCAGGCGTTTAAGAATCGAATATTCGAATATTTTACTCACTCTACTGAGTAGTGAGATTGGACGGTAATTTTGGGGGTAGGCCCTATTGCTATCAGGTTTTGGAATAGGAATGACTACGGCAGTTTTCCAGCTCTGTGGGAAATAACACTTATCAATTAAAAAATTAATTAGATAAGTGATCAGTAGCACATATGTGTAAGGTAAAGATTTTAACATCCGATTACTAATACGATCAATCCCAGGAGACTTATTAGGTTTAATCTTCCTAATAAATTCACAGACTTCCGCTGGGCTGACCTGACTGATATCATTTACGTGTGGTTGTTGTAGGAAGTCTGCTACTTCGGTGTTAGTGCGTCGAAAGAAAATAGGATCCTCGACGTCGTGGTGCGTTTCAAATTGATCTTGTAGGCTATTAGCTAAAAGCTCGGCTTTCTCCTCTGGTGCATAAGCAGAAGATCCATCGGAGCGTATGAGTGGTGGGATGTTGCTAAAAGGTTTACGCAACAGAGACGTTCGTCTAAAGAGTGTTGTCTGAGGCGTCATGGCCTGAATGGAGTGTTCCCATCGTTGCTGCGAGAATTCTTTGGTTTTTAGTCTAACAACAGCTACCTGTCTATAATAATCGGCTCTGGCGTTTGGATCTCTAGATTCTGCAAAACTTTTATCCCACAACCTGACTGATAATGCAAAATACATACACACGATATCGCAATTGGCAATTGTTTCGTTTTTGAAAACGATTATTCCAAAATACATTCCTAGGGAATTTGAATCTTACCCATCTTGCGCACGTTATCCTTGGAAAGTCAGCATGAACTAATTTTATAGTATAAAAATAAAATAATTTTTTTTCTTCAAACTATCCATTTTAATTTTGCAAAAGAGCGAAGCTAAATGCCTATCACTTCTTCGAATAAAATACTCACAACTTGAAAATGAAAAATATTTCAATTATTATCAAGAATGAAGTGTTTGACTAACTTTTTTTACAATGGCTTTGGCAAACTCAATGCTTCGTTTGAAGTTGATCTTCCGGATGCTCCCGGACACATCGAATGCGAAGTAAAAGATGAATCTTCCTGGAGAATTAATATTCAAAGCTCGACCCGAAGCGTCACTGTTCTGTACGGCTTTGTGATATTCCTCCAACTTTCGTCTTCTGTTCAGCTTCTTTCTCGGCCATAGCTTGTTTGAGGATGTCGCTTACTTTTGCCTCGATGTCGAAGTCGTAAATATCTGAAAGAAATACTTCGGTCAACTCGTATGCCAATCACAAAAAGGAGAAATAAAAAAAAGATAGTTTTGGTTTTTCGCTATTTTTTTTATTTATCATTATGAACTGTGCGAAACCTTAACATTAGAGATTTAAAGGTTCTACATGGATTAAAAACGTTATGTTTATTTTACTTTTGATTATCATTTTAATTTTTCGCGATAGAGCTTGATTTTTCATGTTTTATTTTTTTAAAAAGTGTAAATATAATTTATTTATTACTTATTAATTAGTATTAACTGCCATTACCTTTAATACTTAAGAGGATTAGGTTAAATTTTTCTATCTGCATAAATCTACGTAGAGGAAGTTGAAAGTTTAACACCATTGTGTGTAATGCAGATAAACTTTTGTGAAAGGCTCAGTGTTTTCTATTAAGCAGTACTTTGTGTCGTTTCTACATTAGAAATAGTTAGGATTTATTTTACGTTGTCAAAAATAGATCCTGTTGACAAAACGGCTTAATAATAGCATTTCAAAAGCTACAAATCTTATCAACTGTTTACGGGTATGCAAAGGAAGTAGTGAACTAGTAAAGAATCCAACTGAGAAAATGTTTTGTTTCTCAAGAGTAATTTAATTGATGGTAAAGTTGAAAAGAGGCATTTGTACAAATAAAAGTATTATAGTAAATGCCATTACTGGTTAATTTAATAATAGTAATAGAATGTGATGAAGAACTTAATTTATGAGGCTGGTTAATGGTTATCCCACTTCTGTATAGATGTTAACGACGATTAATTGGAATAAATGAATGCTAGTGTTATGTAGTTATGTCCATTGGACAACTGAAAAATTGAAGAAAGTCACCTGAACTGACAGATCTTGTTTCACTTTATATCAGTCTTTTTTCCGAAAGGAAACTTAGAACAACGAGTATGTGCGTTTCCAATTATGATGTCATATACAATGAAAGAGCTACTGTGTTCTGTTGAAACCATATGTACCACTTCACAGCTATTTTACTCTTAATAATGTATTTTTTTTAGACGTGTGGTTGTCATGTTTTATAAGTGAGAGACAAGACAAAACAATTATGTGGACAAAAACTAAATATACGTAATGTTTATTTTTTCCAGTGGATTAACGTAGATTTTCCTACAAATTGACTCAATCCAGAATACTCGTTGATGACTTTAAACTGGAAACAATGGATCAATGTAATTTGGAACGGACATCTCGAGAAATGGTATCTATGGGGTTCATATAATTATCCGACCATCTCGATAGAAGACATTTCATTCTGAGATATAATGCACTTACCTATACTTGGTGTTGTTGCAAGATCAACATCAAGTATGGGTGGATTCTGAAGCTCAACGAAATAACCAGGAAACAAAATGTCAATTTTACGTTATTTATATACATAACATATAGTGATTGCAAAAAGATTTCGAACATAATTTTTCTTGGAATTAGCAGGTTCCTTTTTAAGATTTTGCAAATAGTAATGCTATCTTTTTAAAACCAACACAATTCTAAATCATTCATGACCTAAGGTACTCAACTGTTTCCTTCATAATATATAAATAAATCCTTTATCGGAATCATTTATTATTCATTACAGAAAACAGAATCTTCAACTGCTGTTAATTGCAGGCAAACCGATAAAAATTTAAACAATGATTAAAATTTAAATTCTTAAGAATAACAGTTGCGTTCAAGCATGTACGTACCTATGCATTTGGCCTCTGTTCCTGACCACTCTCTGCTGGGCAGGCATTCGCGGACTTCTGATCCTATCAAAGGGTACCGTTTACTGGAGCATGTGAAACTGACCGCATCGCCCATTTCATAACTGCTACTGTTCTTCCTGCCATTGATGGGGATACCAGGATCGGGACAATAGTTGGCTATTAAGGGAAAAGAGTTGCATAATGCTTCTGATGAATAAAACAAAACCGACATAGGATATATTTTACGTTTTCAGTGCCGACTATCTAATTGAAAATTATGTGATGATAATAATATATTTCAATTAATGTTTCTTTTTGCAAATAATTTTATTGTCTTCAATATGTCTGAATTGCTCAGAACTTATAGCCCAGTGGTAACATGTGTAATGACATGTGTTATTTAAACCTTATTTTTTTATTTAATACATTAGTGTGTAATTGTTGTATTTCAAGTAAAGATACCTCTTATTAGATTTTATTATACTTGATAGTCATAAGCCAGAAAGGTGGACGAATACTTTCGTGAATTCCTATATTACATAGATGCTGGTATTTACTTCTTTTAGCGACAGTCTAAATGTGCTAGAATTTGGAAATAGGAATAGAGACAAATGATTAGCTAATGGAATAAATTTATACTTGGATTGTTGCATCTGGCCAATTCACCACTCCACTGTCCATTTTGCTTGCAGTACCGCTCAAATGATCCAATGAGTTCATATCCCGTGAAGCACTTAAAAGTGACTTTCTCGCCAATGCTGAAATTTTCTCCTGTTCTTGTACCATGTTCTGGAACTCCAGGATCAGGACAAAGTATCTCTAAAAATAATGAGAAATAAAATTTTATGATGATTGAACTTGGGATAATAATAATGAAAGATGTTCAATACTTTTGTATTTAAGCTCGTAATTCATACTGCAATAATGTTAAATATTGTAACAGGGATTTCTTTGTATAGAGACTTAAACATTTTTTTTTTCTATAAGATTTAAACGTCAAACGCAAGCAAAGCAAACAAGAAACGAATAAATTTATTAGTAACAGAAATGAGAGGACAAATATTCCAAAGCCATCATTATGACTCAATTAATTACGATTTTGTATAGGGCTTATTATAGGGCTCGCTAAAAGACATAATCTATAAATATTTCTCTAGCTTTGTACACGTCAAGCTAATAGCACTCTCTTGCTTGTCGAATATCGCACGGCTTGGTGGTCAAGTGGCTAGCTCTCTGGCCTTTGATATCACAGGCTAAAGGTTCGAATCCTGGCCGTGGCATAGATATTTGTTAGTAGTTCGGAATTCACTTTAAACTGTAGGTACCGGTCTGTTTAACCCTCTTATGCGAAAGATGACCGTAGAGCAACAAATATCTCAGTAGGAAGATCGATCAACAAACATTTCAAAACACTTTACATAATTTGTCATCAAGATCGCCAACTTGATTTTAGTTTATAGCATTATACAGTACAAATTTGGCATATTTTTTAGAGATTAAAAGTATTTTACATAATAAGATAAATTAACAATTTTAAACAACAAAACAACTAGTTAATTAGAAATTTACAATTATTAATCTACTCAGAATTTCATAACAATATAATAGTCCAAAGTGGATTCGTTAAGATAATTTTTGACAAAATAAAACAACATTTTTCCGTTGAAAAGATTTTCGTTAAGTTTCTAAACAGTAAAAGCACTGTAATGCTTGTTAGTTGAGATTTTATAAATAATTAATTTTTCAAAATGTCATTGATAAAAAATTTAAATGCATGAATAAATTAATTATAAAATCACAGTTGTTAAATTTACAGTATTCAAGCAAATTTAATTACTTCCCCAATATTAAAAAGTGAAAATATTTTAATAAGGATAACAATTACATGATCTTAAATGTCTTTTAAAAATCAGTTTTACGACTTTTATATTCCTATTTGCACGTTGCATTCATTTTATTTACATTATATACTAACACGAATCGCTAATCCGTTTTTAATTTTAAAAGTTGACGACAGTTACATTTTGTAACACTTTTATAACTGTTATGAAGAAATAAAAATTACTTAAAATAAAATTTAATTAACAAACTAAAAAAAAAAATAAAAAAAAAATAAAAAATAAAAAATAAAAAAAAAAAACTAAAAGGATATTAAAAATAATATTTTAATCTGTTGGCGAATATGTTTTTTACAATATTGGAATTATCGAAGATTTCAATCCTTTTTAAAATTATAATTTAGAATATTCTAAAAAAGATCACATTTATTTTTTATAATAATTCTTGCATATGGAAAATTAATTTTATTTACGTTATTTTAACGTTATTTTATTTTATTAATTTTATTTAAGTTATATGAATTATATTTCCTCCCAAATAAAAATAACATTAAGAATTTTATTTTCTCAGTAAATAAAAGTCATTTTTTATAACAGAACAAATTATTCTAATACACTGTAAAAATACATTATAAAAATAGTTTGAATCCGATGAAAGAATAATACAAACAATAACTACCATTATTAACTAAAACCCTTTTTTAATTTCTGCGATTTAAATTTTGTCCAGAATACATCACAGGAAATTAATTTTTATTTGCGAGAAAAATTTTTAAGATGAAATTTTTTAGTTGTAAGAATAATGTCAATCAAGAATGTAACAAGAATATAAATTAATGTTTTAAACAATTTCTTACTATATATTGTTCCATGCAATAACTGTCTGACACTTCACAATGTTCTGCATTCTGTTTTAAATTTCCCTTCAAATTTTTTAAATTCTTATGTTGGTTGAAAAAAAATCTTTTTTCCATGTCCTACACCCCTGGAATATTTCGCCATCAGCGCTTTATTTTGCAGTAGGCAGGATTATTTCTTTTTTCAGCGTTTTACCAGGTATTCTACTTACGCTTTTTTATGCAGAACATATTATTTTTATAACAAAAATATTACACAATGAACCCGTTTTATTCCTCTAAATAAGATATCACTGCAAGTCGTTTTACTAGTGAAATGTAAGTCTTTTTTTACGAGCTACTCCGGCATTGTAATAATATTTATTCTACTGTTTGTAGACTCTATCAGCACTTTGTAGAAATATCATTACTTTTTTTTAACGTAGATTGTCAGTTATGATGCAATTTGAAGGTGATTTACCATAACATTCGATTAAACGATGTTTTTCTCAGTGTCAATAACGAAGAAACTGCTTCGCGACTGACACCGAGACTGGCTTAACTTTAACTTTCTTAGATATTTTTGACATCAACGTACGAATAATATTTTAGATTGCTTACAAACAAAACTTACCTGCGCAATATGGATTTGTTTCTGACCATTTTTGTGTGTCGCAGAACCTCCAGCTGTCACCAATGAGTCGGAAACCTTTGTTACACAAGTATGTGAGTTCGAAATTGAATGGATATTCAGTCCTATTGCTGGATTCAATTTCTGGAATTGTCCCGTGATTCAAAGGTTCTGGAGGATCACAAATACTCTCTGCAAATGATAAATAAATTTTAATTTTAAAGTATTAAAATCAGACTGAATTCAAAGTGTCCCGAAAAGTGTCAAATTAATGATTGCCTTTCTATTGTACAAATTCTCCCAAGTCTTTTCTTCCGAATAAACAAATATTTGTGTATTCAAATAACTATTAAGAAAGCAAAAAACTTGATTGAATTTATGCTGTTCAAAATCTAGCAGATCTTTTTCTTTCGAACAAACAAATATTTGTACATTCAATTAACTATTAACAAAGCAAAAAACTTAATGCTGAAACGAATAGCTCTTTACTTATTAACACATCTGGAGGATTAACACATCCGGATATTAACACACATGTTAATGATTGAGTAAACATCAATTTGTTTATTCAATCATTACTTATTACAAGAATAAATAAATACCTGTGCACTCTCCGAATTCATCTCCCCATGTTCCATTTTCCAAACACGGGACATGATCAGGAACTCCATTGTATCTGTATCCAAGCTCACAATGAATGTTCACTTCCTCCTCAGGTCTGTAATAATCGCCTTCTTTTTCTCCGACGGTTACTCCGTGTGGAATACGCGGCGGACGATCACAGTGGACACTTTTAGCTGGAAGCAAATATTTATGTCTCTTTATTTTTTCAAGTCGCACGAATATAAATCGATAAACATTTACTGATATAGGGTGCTACACAAAGGAATCGGTAATATAATCATCTATAGTTTTTTATTCACTGCTCTCAAAGTGTGGGATGCGACCGTAATCAGTTATTTCTTCACTGCGGCCTGATGGCAACGGCAACGAACGTCACTTGAAGGAGTGCCTATGCAGCAAAACTGCCACTAAAACACCATATCATCAGAAGAATGCAAAATGCAAGGCGCCTCAGAGGTGTTAATCCAATTGATCTCTATTTTGATCAATGGACATGGTAAGAATTTCTAGAGTAATAACTCCGAAAAACAGGAAAGCATTTGAGAGAGCTGGTCCATATAGATGGTAAAACAGGAACTGATGAGCAACCTAAGGGATCAAAGGGGTCCGTCGACATGCCTTTCCGATGGCCGACTAAGTGATGTGACGACGACGATTTGTAGATTGACGGAGCACCTTGGTTTCTAAGTAACCGTTAGTTCCTTCTTTGCTTATGAAAGGGAAGTTACTGTTGCGTCGAAACCCAGGTCCCCGTGCGTAGGGGAAGTCAACGCCCTGTGTCCAGTAAACATCCTGTCTGGCAGGGGGTGAGATGACGGGAGAGAAAGGAATGTAAGAACCAGTAGTTGAACCACTGTAACCAAAGAGAAATGTTGTGTGGCCAGTCCATCCTCGAGTGTGATTGATGGCTGCCTAAATAAAAGAGTTCAAAAAGTGTAACCACAGAGAGCGGTTGGGTGGTCAGTTCATGCTCGAGTGTGATGGCTGCCTAAATAAAGGAGATTAACTAATACAGTCCACTTCGTGTTATTCGTATGTGTGTCGAATATTATTTGAGTTTATTTGTGTGTGCTCGAGCTGTCGAACAGTTACTTTAACTTTAAGCCCATTGCAACAAAAAATAAACAATTAAAATAGAGATAATAATATATGGAGAAGAGAAGTTTTTTTTTTTCAGTAAAGTACTTAATAAATATTAATTATATTTATCTTGGGTAGCTCCGCCCACTAGGGGAGGAGTCTGTCTTTACTTTGAGTTTCTTGAAGTTTAGTCCTTTTTTACATTCATTACTTTTAATAGCAGCTGAAGTTTTTGAAATGGATCTTTGCAATTAATCATCTTTTCATAGACGTTTTCGATTCCTCCTAATGAATCAATTATTGAAATAAATTCTTTTAATACATAGACGGCCTTTTCAAAAAGGTTGGGGTCCCAACACTCAACTAGTTCTCTCCACTCTTTCTTTCTTTTATAAGTGAATGTAAATACCATGAAAACGTTTTTATTTAAGATATTTTTTGTTTCATTTAATTTCTTCCGATAAATAGTTACATAATGTGCTTTTTGTTTTAAAAACATTTAATTAAAAAAAAAATCTGGAATTTTAAAATTAAATGTTACAATCGATCATTATATATACTGATACAGGGGTAGTATTACTCGCGTCCGTAGCATATGATCAAACTATACCTGCTTACTGATGGCTGAGCGGCTAGCGCTCTGGAGCTCGGAATCACAGGTTTCGGTCTCGAGTCCCAGCGGTGCCATGGAAGTATGCAGTGGTTCGGAAACCACTTTAAACCGCAGGTCCCGGTCTAATATGAGAGTTATGTTACTCACGTCCGTAGCATATCTTCAAGCTACATGTGCCCCCTGGGTAGTACTGAATGAATCACAGCGTTCGTTGGTGCAGCCCACGCGACATGCCTTCTTCAAGTTTGTATTGAGCTGCTCACAGGAATATGGTCAATACGACCCAGTCCTCGACTCAATTATAAAAATTATTTTTCACTTTAAATTAATTAGAAAATGAACCAAAAGAAATACGGAGGAACTTTTTGAATGCAAATCTTAATTATTGCGAGTTTTATAATTATTGATAATTACTCTCTTTTATTATCTGAGATTTCTGATTTAAGGTATTAAAAATCTTGTTTCCTTTCACAACAATGCATGCTTAAGAGTATATATTTTTTATTTTTTACTGAATCGGTAATGTAATGAATAGTTATTTTCATTCGTTACCATTGCTTTAAGCAGTAGTGTGGGGGCGTGACGCATTTCATACCAAGCCTTTAATTATTTAAAAAATTAACATAACAACATAATTAAACAAACACCTCAATGACCTTTCTAATTGGTATGACAAGTGGAAAATTGCTCTTAACATTAACAAAACCGAAGCAGTCTTCTACAGCAAGAATCAGAAACGTAAAAAACCAGCCATCTACCTCAAAGACCAACTTATCTGTTGGAATTCTGAAACAAAATATCTTGGAATCGATCTTCATCAACATCTAAATTGGAATTTTCATTTTAGCTATGTCAAACAAAAATACAGAAAAAACATTAGAAGACTCTACCCCCTTACAGCAAGAAACTCGATCATGAATAGACATAATAAACTTCTGATTTTCAGCTCTATGCTTCGTCCCCTCTTCACCTATGCTTGTCCGGTATGGGCCTACGCTGTTAATTGTAATACTAAAATATTGGAAGCTCAACAAAATATGACCATCAGACAAATAACGAATGCCAACTGGTTCATGAGAAACGCTGATATTCAAAGAGCTATATCACTGCTACTTCTCGAGGAGTGCTGGAAAAAAACTTGCAGAAGTTTTCTTCAATAATATCGACAACCACCAACATCCGGCCATTCAAGAGATCGAGCAATATGAACCGCACTCTCTTTTTAAAAGACCTAGGAATATCCTGCTCTAACCCACCTATACTCTATTTTTATTAAGTGCTGAACTTTTTAAATCCTCACGATTTTCTTTTATCTCTGGGCTTTGCCAATGTTTTTCATTCTTTCATGTTTGCCACCACCGGAGATGAGGCCCCTGACGGGGTCAGTGTGCTCCAATTATCTTCAACATCTTCTTCATAACAAATAACATGAAGAAACTTTTTTGAAAGTTTTCTTCAACTAATGCGTTATGTTTCAGTATTAATACATAGTTACCTTAGAACTCATTCATGCAAAAGTTATATATATATAGATAAAATTCCTTAGAGGTTAATAACAATACTAATGATAATTTTTTCTTTTATAAATTAATTGTGTTATACCAAATATTCTGGGACTATTACTTTGCGTGTAATGCAATGAATTAAGTGAAGCAAAATAGGAATAAGGATTTCAATCTTTTTTATTTATATATATCTAGTGCAAATAAAGTGTTCACTGAAATTATGTAAATTCAGCATTCATGTACTATAACTTGCTCTCTAATAAGTGCATAGATGTATTTAATTAGTTTAATTTATTTAACATTTTATAAAAAATTGATTTGTTGGGTTTCCGAATTAAAGGAGCTGAGTTCAAACTCGAAATGGGTACCGAATACAAAAATTTCTCATGCGGTAAATACGTAAGGGTCTTTTCATCGAGAAGATGAGGATGAGAGTTCAACCCCTGTAAGTCACCCTTGGGAGAGTCCATTACAACTTGTTAATACACAATGTAAATGAAGTGTACTCGGTCTCTATTCAATTCCCGTATCCATGTTGCACTCACAGTGACGTGGATCTGCTATATATCTGCCATTAAGTATCTACTAGCCCAGTGACAAGTAGACTGGTATATTGCCAACAACATCTACTATATAGTGTTGATTTACTAATCTATAAACTCTGTTTCATACAGACATGTTACTATATTGCAAAAAATTATTAGACATAAATACTTACGTTTACAAAATGGCCTTGGCGAACTCCAGTTAGAACCAGGGAGACATTCTATCTTGTCTTCACCAACAAGTTCATACTCTTCATAGCACCGATACTCTAGTACACTTCCAATGAAGCAACACTCTCCTTCCCTTGATCCATTCTTCGAAACGCCTGGATCCGTACAGCTTTCCTTTTCTGTGCAGAAAAAATATTCATATTTAATTTAAAGAAAACATGAATTTATATGATATAATTTGTGCTTGTTTTATTACGCCATGGCTGGCATACATATTTCGTCTTACAAATTTTCATGCTAGTTCAACACGGGGCCTTTCAAGTCATATTTACAAGTATAATGAGTATTACATTTATCAAACTTAATTATATGAATTCTCATAGAGAATACACTGTTTATTTTCAAGAGTATAATATAAATTTTGTAAGATCTGTCAAGTATACCTGCTCAGAAATAGTACAATAATATTTGTGATCATTTGTCAAAGTTTACTATTTAAAAACAAGCTAATTTTTCCTTTACATGAAATTAATCAATATTTTTAAAAAAATCAAAATAACAATAAAATTAGAACTTACTTTTACATACGGGTATCTGTCCTTTCCACTGTGCATTTCGATTAGGAAATAAATAGCAGCTCAGAACTGTGTTCGAAGAATTTTCAAACTCGTAACCTGTATCACATGAGTAAACAGCTGAGGACCCAAGTATTGGAACACCGTTTATTCCGTTGTTCAATGTGTAATTACCACCTTGAATGGACGGAGGATAAGAACACACCATCTCTGCATAAAAAGGAAAATAAAAATGTGGAATAAATTAAATAGCTCACAGAAAAACAATATGCACTCTAAAACAAATCTAACCTAAAATATTGTACCAAGAAGTAGTTACGAGGGTAAGGTGAAACGTTCTCAGCCTGATACAGAGATGGAGCTCCAATCAGCAAAAATTTGTTTCCTGTCTCCGTGCACGTGTCATCAGTTCGTATGACAATTTTCAACATGTTCTCTCAATTAGTTTGTTCACACGAATTTTTGCATTGAACGTCTTGCGTGTTTTTCGTTTAAATGGATAAACTTGAATATCGTGTGGTCATAAAATTCTTCGTTTTGGATGGATTAACCTCTAAGGAAATTCATCCGAAGTTGAAAAATGTTTACGGGGACTCTGCTCCTTCCATGTCAACCATTAAAAAGTGGGCAGCTGGATTTAAACGTGGTCGCACATCCCTTGAAGATGACCCAATTGCAATTTGCAACCACACCGGAAACCATCGAAAAAGTGCATGATATCGTGTTGGACGATAGGTGAGTGAGATAGCTGAGGCTGTGGAGATATCGGAAGAAAGGGTGCGAAACATCTTGCACAAAGAATTAGGGATGCGAAAGAGCTGCGCAAGATGGGTGCCGCATTTGTTGAATGCCAATCAAAAGCAAATGCGCAAACGACTTTCACAGCAATCTTTCGACCAATTTAATAGGGATCCGACCGATTTTGTGCGATGATTGTCACCATGGATGAGACATGGGTCTACCACTAGACGCCAGAAACAAAACAGCAGTCCAAGCAGTGGGTGGAAGCCGTTGATTCAGCGCCAAAGAAATCGAAGTCGATCGCATCTGCCGGAAAGGTCATGGCCAGCGTGTTTTGGGATGCGAAAGGGATCCTGTTAATTGATTACCTTGCAAAATGCAAAACAATTACAGGCGAATATTACTCCAACCTTCTTGACCAGCTGGATGCCAAAATTCGCGAGAAGAGGCCTGGATTGAAGAAGAAAAAAAAAATCATCTTTCACCAACAACGGGATAGGACAACGCACCTGTGCACAAGGATGCATTGACGATGCGAAACTGCAGGATTTGGGGTACGATATGCTGGGCCATCCTGCCTATTCTCCCAATTTGGTACCCTCAGACTTTCATTTGTTCCCAAACTTGAAGAAATTGGTTTTTTGGCTTCACATCCAATGAAGAAGTTGAATTGACCTTCTAGACTCTCACTTCCGGGAAGGAATATTTATGTTGGAGAAGCGTTGGATCAAGTGTGTTGAAGTCAAAAGAGATTATGTAGAAAAATAAAATCATTTTTTAACTCAAAGTCGCAGTCTTTCATTGTCAGGCGGAGAATATTTCACCTTACCTTCGTATTTGATTGTAAAGAAATTGCATATGCGGCACCTTTCAGCTCAAAAATGCAAATGATTAATTGCAAATCTAATTTGTTTTTAACAACATCGAAAACAGTGCAAGCATTGAAAAAATTTTTGCATAAAAGAAAGTAATCTTAAAAGTGAATTTGAATTACAATCTCGAAAAAAAATATCTTTATTTACTGGGTTTGAAAATAAATTAAGGGAAAAAAGTTGAAGGGAATTAATTTTTTTTTCTTGTTTTTAATTCACATCTTGTTTTTTTTTTTTTTCTTATGTCGTCTTCACTTGAAAACAAACACCGAAAAATAATTTTGTTCTTTAATTTTATGTACAAATATGTTATGTTTGTTGTTGCACGTTCAGTAATGTTTTTTATATTTATTTCCTATTTAGTTTGTTTTTAGCAATATTGAAAATGTTGTTAATTTCCTTGTAAGGATAGAATCACTAATTTTAATCTAAAAAGAATCATTAATTTATTTAGGCTGATAATTGATTATATGAAATTAGTGCATAAAGAGAACCCTTTTTACCACATTTTTTATAAGTAACTTCAGTTTTTTGTAACCATGAATTTGAATAAGTAAAAAAAAAAAAAGCATTATCTCTGTTTTGAGTGACCTCTATTTAAATCTAACATAAATTCAGTTAATGAAAGTCTACTAAGTAGTGCTTAGAGTAAGTGCAGTCAATTAATGTCGACAAAACCCTTACTGAATGAGAGATTTACATCATTAATATATTGTGTACCCAGTTAAATCATGTTCCACCATGTATTAATGACGTAACTAACAAAAATAAATAATAACATAGTTAACAAACTTAATTTTGCATGAGGCTAAAAAAAAAAATTAAAAAAAAAGTAAATTTTTGTAGAATGTTTTTAGTTCTTATTTATGACTTCATTACAAGTCATTTTTATCCTCTAATATATGTTAAGGTATAATGCGCAAAATATTTTGTATGACATTTTAAGTCCGGATACCTTACATCATTCGTAACTCATGTGAGTTTAAAAGACTATTTGTATTTAATATTTCAATTGTTTTAAATTTTATTTTCCCTTTATTTCCCTGCAAGTAGTATTTTCTGGTTGTTATTATAGAATAGATTTTTATGAAACTTTCTTAAAAAGAAATTTCCACTTATTATATGGCGCACACAACAGAACTCGACGATTTTTTCTAAAAATATAATACGCAAATTATATGCAGAAAATTACGGTAATTGTTCTCAACAGAAATAAATGCGTCACAATAATAATTGCAAGTTTTTTTTTTTTTCAAGTTTCATGAAATAAAATTTCCAAAAAAAAAAAAGTTTTACTTTGATTACAAATTTCTAGTTAAACAAACCAAACAGCTTATGAGTACCGTTTCTTCAATAGAAAATTGTAAGCAAAATTACTTAAGCAAGTAGGAACTTTATCAGTCCATTTGTTTCCGACGCAAGCTACAGACTTGGAGCCCTTCAAGGTGTAGCCCAATGAACATTTGTAGCGGAGAAGATAATTCTCTGGAGCCATGGTGCGTTTGACATGCTCAGAGGCTTCGTAGATAACACGGCCATGTGCTAACTTTTTCTTCGGGAAAGGACAATCTAAAATAATATTTAGAATAATATTGATACATATATAAATATACAATTTAATATTTTACAAACACATTTTATTTTCAAAACGATTAAAATAAAACAAAACAGCATTAATGTGTAAGATTAAGTAGCCAAAACGTTTAGTATTGAGATAGCGTTGATGTAATGCGCATGCTTATGAGTGTCGACTACATTTATGTTTTTAATTTTCAATTAAAGTTGTTTTGCTGTTCAAACTTGTGTTTGACGTTTGGTTTTGAATTATGTTGGATTAACAGCGTCTGCACCAAAATAAATTTATTTTAATCCTTTGTAATTCGAAGTTTGTTAAGATAAATGCGATTTGAAATGAAACATAAAATGTTTGTTAAGATATTTAAAACATGCAGATTTTAATACAATAATAAACATTTCCATGCCTCCAAATATCTTAAAATTTATTTTTAAATCTTTAGTCAGTTTAAATTTATAATGACTTTTGAATCGATTTACTATCATGAGTTTGAAGCAAAAATTGAATATTATTGGAAGTTTCGAAAAAGTAAGCCTTTCACTGTTAAAGATAATTTGCTGTATAGTCTGTGAATCTCTTTGTAGTATAAATAAATAATAGTAATTAATGCACTGATAAAGGAATAGCATGTATGCTCAACTATTCTTTGAATAATCAGAATGAAATTAACGCATTGCTCTATTTAAGCATTGCAGAATATTATTTTAAAGAATGATATATAGTGCAGTTTCTTAAAAATTTTTTAACTGGAGAAGGAATAGTCTAATGGATAGCATGTCCGAATTTGTGGAACCTGATTTGAGACCAGAATTGCGAAGCCTAACTAAAGACTTCTGTGTGTATACCAGGATGAGCATTTAAATCCGTAGGCTGGTAAATCTTGTGATAGACATTTCGGGTAAGAAGGGATGAGGATGTGAACTTCCTTATCCCTCCCTAACAAAGTGTTTTCTTTTTTCCCCTACATCAAACTGCAACGATAAGTACTCTTAGCAGCCCGATAAAATTTAGCCTTGGTAAAATTGTGAGAATTAAAAATCATAAAACCAAGTGCAGTGCATGTTGTCAGATGTAAAAAATCCACGGTTCACCTGATGAGCACAAAGGACAGACATCATTAGTAGCTACACCAATGCGGTGCAAGTGTTTATTAAGAAAATCCTGTCCTGTCGAGAGTCGGAAATTTGCTGCAAAAACTGTATACAGGCAAGTTCTTGGGATGGGTGATGAAACGTTCAACTGATAAAACGTGATATACTACTGTGCTCACAAAGTAAAACCCAATTTTATTTTTTTCAAAAACTGTTTATTTATTCTTCCAAATTTATTTCATCGCCTTCAAAGTAATCTCTTCCGGACACAATGCACTTATGCCAACGTTTTTTCCAATCCTCAATGCATGCTAAAAAGTCATTGGCCGGGATGGCCTTCAAAGAGAGTGCCGATTCACGTTGAATCTCTCCAATTGATTCAAAATGATGTCTCTTTAGTGGTCTTTTGAGTTTAGGGAATAGCTAGTAGTCGCACGGTGTTAAATCAGGGGAATATGTTGGTTGTGGAACGATATGGGTTTCATTTTTGGCGAAAAAGTTTCGAAGAATCAATGTGGGGTGAGCTGGCGCAATATCGGGATGCAAAAACCAAGAGTTTTCTTTCTATAAATGCGGCTTGTTTTTGCGAATAGCTTCACACAAACGACGCATAACACTCAAATACATATTCCTTGTTGACAGTTTGGCCCGGCGGAAGGAATTCATAATGCACCACACCACTCTAATCAAAGAAAACAGTCCACATGACCTTGATTTTTGAGCGTGCTCTTTTCGGTCTTGCTTCACCTTCGTCACGATATTCGCTCGATTGATCGGTTGTTTCCGGGTCGTGAGCATAAATCCAAGTCTCATCTCCAGTTATGATGCATTTCAAATTGCCCTGATAGTCAGAAAGCATTGTTTCACACACTTCAACGCGACGATGTTTTTCCAAAAAATTCAGTGTTTTCGGTACCAATCGAGATTTGACGCGTTAGGGGCATAAAACATCTTTTAAAAAGGAATTGATCGATCCTTTTGAAATTCCAACATCACCAGTAAGGCCTTTAATTGTAAATCAACGGTTTGCAAGCACCAAATCTTTAATTTTTTGGACGTGAGCTTCGTTCGGTTGAGGTTGATGGTCGGCCAGAACGGTCTTCGTCTTCTTTGAACTGTTTATACCACTTCTAAACATTTCCTACAGAATGCCAGACATTGCAAAAATCGCCGGAATCAGTTTTAGCATCTCACAAAACAAAGCATAACTTAAACACTAATGAATATTTTGAGGTGAAATTTCACACAGATGTTAAAGACAGTGCCAACAACCTAAAAAATAAAAAAAATTGAAATTCCATATGCCTGGGAAATTAAATTGAAAATTGGTTTTACTTTTTGGGCACAGTAGTATTCCAAGTTTTATCAGTTGAAATGAGTTTGTAAGTTTATTTTAAGGGTCTATCTATTTTCTTCTTTACTTCAGAACTAAATTGATGAAAGAATAAAGGAAGTTCCCTAACTATGCTAAATCCAGTTTAAGTAGCAAAATGTAGGTACAACACAGCAGGATATCATTTGTAATGTTCTGCTATTATCTTCCGTTATAATTACAAGTCAGGAAAAAATATCCGATATTGGAAAAGAATATTATTTTAGTGTGTATAAAATAGTAATAAGGTGCATTTGGCAAAACAATTTACTGACTGATTTATATGTTACGTTATTCAAAATAAACATTTGTTAAATAACATCTTTGACTAAAATCAATTACTATGTATTTAGTAACACAATAGTCATCGTGTTTATAATACTTTTGTTTTATTTCGTTCTATTTCTGGTTTTTTAATGAACATCGTGATTAAGGATTGTTTGTTCATTTATATCGGAGAATTTTTACCATTATATTGGCTAATCAGAGGAACAACAAACACGTCTCTCATCTATAGTTAGGCTACCAAGTGGGAATTTTCTGTTTTTTTCTTCTATACGACACGTAAATACAAGGAAGCCGCTCCAAAATCATCCCTGGAAGCAGCGATAGGTTGTTCGTGCCCTAAAAATAACCCAACGTCAGAGCCGGATTAAGGGTCCCTAGACATTAGAGAGTTTTTGCATACCGTACGTTAGTTACCGTAGGACATCCGTTAGCTTTTTCTCCCTACCGCGCATGCTCATAGGAAACTGAGCATGCGCGCTAGGGAGAAAAAGCTAACGGACGTCCTACGGTAACTAACGTACGGTAAGCAAAAACTCTTTATTATCTTCTTTCAGGGCCCACTCCCCCTCCCTCAAGAAATAGAGCACACAAAAAATATGTATATCAATAAATAAAACCAAACTAAATAATGTGAAAAACTAAAACAAATATAACATTTTTATTAATAAAAAGTATTTCATATGCAACAATAAATTTTAGTTTTTCTGGAAAAGTTTGAACAAAACAAATGAAAAAAATTCAAATTTATTTTATTGAATGTCTAACATAAATTGTTATACAATATCTTAAAATATTAATTGTTTAATTTAACATTTTTGGTTAATATTTAAATAATAGAATATTTTTATGTATTTAAAAAATTCTAAATTATTGGGAGTTTTACTTTCAATAGGAAGAAACGTAATGACACATCTCCTTTAGATTTTAGATATTCACAATAATCATATAAAAATAATATGTATATATTTTAATTCATAGGATATGAAGAATGCATATTGTTAATATTATTCATATGCTATTGTTATATATTTGTATATATGTAGTGTTATATATATAGTGTTAATATTATTTATTTATAATCTTTTCGTAAATTATTTTTCCATAAATTAATTAATCATATAAAAATAAAATATATATATATTAATTCATAGGATATGAAGCTTTGACAAGATTTGTAAATAAACAAATCTTGTCTCGTCTATGCAACGATCAGGCGCTGCCCGCCGTTGATTACAACTAAAGTGATGACACCCACAATCAGCGTACTGGAGGATGTAGATTCGAATCCATCTTTGGTGTGTTTTGCAACAACTTGTTTAAGAAACGAGGAAAGATGAAGAATGATTGTGACTGCGCGTCTTAAGCGTCTCGCGTCAACAGTGGAAGTTAACTGCCTGGTTGGAAGATCGCCGGGTTTTTCCCCTCTTTAAAACGCACATGCAGATCAGTTACCCCTAGGGATTTTCAGTAAAATTCGATTTCCCCATAAATGTCTGTGAGAAGTTATGGGTTAGAGTACGAGCAATTAATATTAAATTATAATAATAAATAAAAGTTTATGTTGACTAAAAATAATGTGTTCTCCTCAATAGTAGCATTTATTGAAAAATAAATTTTTTTTTTAAAAATATTTTTGATGAAGTAGTATTATGTATGGGGTAACTAATTAGTATTTTATTGTTATTAAAGTTAATGAGCATATTAACTTAATTGTTTTTATTAATTAAATTTAAATAGCATGTTATCGTCGGTTTTTCTATTTCTCCTTATTTGTGACATTTATTGTACATTTGTAGTGTTGTAAAAATGGTTGGCCTTCTATACTTTATGTATACTTTAAATAACCCACCACTGGGCAATGAGAGAAGGACTATTAGGACCTAATTCCCAGTATATGTGTCACATATATAACCTGGAAAATATTTCCCGGAAAAGATGGAAAATTCCCATCAGACAACTTGACTGTCGAGCTCAGAGGCTTATAATATTGCCACGATCCTTATCACTTCTCAGAGCAGTAACTGTAACTGGCATATTACCAGCGGATTTGAACCTGAACCCTCGTGTGTTTAGTACATTCATTGCCACTGGGTTGTCAGTTGGATTTCACGATATATAATAATAAAAAAAAACTCCTCCTGAAGAAATTGGTTGGTCTTCTGTGCTTTATGCTTGCCCGAAATAACCCACCATTGGGAGAGGGGAGAAGGACTTTTAGAATTTATTTTCCAGTATTTGTGTCACATATATAACCTGGAAAACATTTCCGAAAAAAAAAAAAAAATGGAAAACTTCCATCAGGCAACCTGATTGTTGATCTCAGACGTTTATTGTATTACCACAATCCCTATCGCATTTTATCGTTTCTCTGAGCAGTAACTGTAACTGGCATATTAATAGTAGATTTGAACCTGAACCCTCTTGTGTGCTAAAAGCACTCATTACCATTGTAGCATGAGTTGGTCTTTATGATATAATTTAAATTTGGAATTAAAAAAAACTTCAATCGATTTTTATAAGAATAATGTGAATAACAATTTTTATGTTTAACAAAGACGATTTAAAAATTTAATGAGTAAATAAAAATTTTAATGGATGCGAAATCCAACTATAAATAAATGAACCATTTGTATAATTAAAAATATAAAGTTCAATTAACTTCTTTAATATTTAAAAAAATTTTTTCCTAGTAATCACGTAAGTTATTTCAATCCAAACATTTCCTTTTTTTTTTTTTGACAAATAAGTTATGATGAAAAGGTAATTCAAAAATGAAGTTTTAATCTTTACATAACAATTTACTACGTAACTAATAAAGTAAATTCAGAAAATTTAGCAACCTTTAAAAATTTTGTATAATTATTCAAAGAAGACAAAAAATATTAAAATATTGCAAACAATACATCACCTGTATCGTAAAATCTTTTTTTAAAGAATTTAAACAAATTGCCATTGCCAAATATATAATATACGATTCTGGTATGGTAATGAATTTATGAACAAATTAAGTTTTTAATTTAACTCTTCAATTTTCTTTCTTAATGGCTATTTAGCCCACAAATGCAGCTTCCGAACATTAATTCTCAGAGGAATACAACTACAGCACACCTTTCACTTTTCAAGCTTCGAACCAATACAAAAATACAAACTTTTTTTTTTTTTTTTTTTTTTTAATTCCCTTGGAGTTTTTATATTGTTTTTTTATTTCACTATTGAAGTAAAATATTAAATTAAAATAGAGTTTGGATACTGTAAATTTTAATATATATATAATTATACAAAATGTATAAATTGAAACTTCATTTATGAACAATCGCTTTCTTACCACTGATCACAACTGCTATGCACGATGCAAATAGCCACGCACCCACACAACGACGTAAGAAACTTGAATTGCACATCACACCTTTTACGTCATGTCTGGAAGAAAAATTGTTGCTGTAAAAATACAGTCATTGCAATATCAAAAGCTCCTGAAAAAGCAACTGTTTCTTATATTTCATAATAATATCTACTTTCTTAATAATATCAACTATACTACTATCTTCTTTTCCTAAATCATGCCCTTAAAATCAAATGTATTTTTCAATATCCAAAGCTGAAACAGTTTCGATGTAAATTAGGCTGAAATTTATCCCAAAATTAATTCAGTTTTGTAGTGTTATTGCAGCTGGATCTGAGTTTGGTTGCGTTGAGACACGGATTTAAGAACACACAGCTTTATTTACAAAATCACGAACACTGTGCCCACATACAATAATTAACATACAACATATAACACATTTAAAAACATCTAATTATACATTCGTGGAAGGATTCCACTTCCAGACCAAAAATCGTCTTATTTCCTCTCGGGAAGAGAGATTGAAAATTAAACGGTTCTCAGTAGTAGCGCAGGTTTGCTCTCTACGTCTTCTCGGATGAGAGTCTCGAGGTCTACTGACCATTTCTCCTGAATGTCCCGGGGACGCTCTTGCAGTACGGAGGAAGGAGTATGGCCACAGTTTCTATTTATCTGTTAGAAATAACTACAAATTTAATCAATACACTAATAAGAACATGACCAAAATATTAATACATACACATACAATTCATTCACTTCGGAGAAAAAAAAAAAAAACTTCTGGTCAACTCGTTGCAGAACTTTAATTTCTTCTCCAAAAACCTCCCCTTAAAAAAATCCGTCAAGGGGGAGAGTCACTTTCCTCATTTTTCATTGTATACATTTCTCAGCTCATGGTCTATCACCAATCACGATGGAACAACTCATGGTATAGTCCATATTCCATCTGTAATTGTTTCGGCTGTGAAAGTCGCACAGACAATCGCTAATTTCCTGAGTCTCACCATACATGACACTGGATATCAGCTATCAGATTTGAGTGACAGCTTGTTCTCATTAGTACAAAACACTAATTGTATTTAATATAATGACCCTCAACACTGCTTGTCTTCTGACAAGTATAATTGTTGGGATGTTATTATATAGTTGTCAAATAACATACGTTCCTCTCTCCTGGGATTGAAATGCCAAAACACTTCCCGTGAAAAAAATGCTACAACGTATACAAAAAGAAGTTGGTATACAAGTAATTATATAAGTTTAGAATATTTATATAAAGAAGTTTATGTTTTATTTAGTTTTAAAATATACTAATTCGTTTAAGGTTTTTAAAAAAAGTATGCAGATAATGCAATGTAATTTGTCATCATTGAATTGTTGAATTTAAGATGATTCAATTCAATAATTATCTGTTCGAATCCTTAACTTTTTTCACTATAACCTATAATAATGTCTTCAAGACTTTAGAAAATAATAGTAATCTATTATTCAATACATAATTACAAATAATGATATTTAAGAAATTTAATTAAAAATATCTTTTATTTATATGATAATAAAAAAGCAATATCAAAATTAAATGTAAGTCTCTTTTTATATAAAAATAATTGTTTTGTTATTATTTTTATATAAAAAGAGACTTACAAAAAAAATCCTTTCCCTTTTTGTAAAATTGAATTTCATTGATATATAAGAAGGTATTTTCCATTTTTTTTTCTTTTGTATCAATAATGGAGATAAAATTTCATTTAGAATCCTTTTTAGATTTAAAACAGGCATTATTATAGAAATAGAGCAATATTACACAAAATAATATTTCTCTACAATATTTATCCTTATTATTTTCTCTGCTATATATAGCGCAATATTACACAAAATATTCTTTCTCTACCAATATTCTTTCTCTATTATTCACCAAAGGATAATTATTTTAAATTTGAAAATAATTATTTGTCAGTTGAAAAAGCTAAACAAGAAAATTATTCTAAATAATTTATTTAAATGCAGATTAAAATTTTATACCAGTTTTAAAAAATTTAATTACCTAATCTATTGTGGCATTTTAAACAGGAAATGTATTCACAAGTTCACAGGAAATATTCACAAGGAAATAGATAGGAATAGATCAAGGAAATAGATAGGAATAGATCAAGGAAATAGAAAAGTTTTGAATTATGAAAAATCTGCTTGCAGAGTTAAAATTAATTACGATTTCTTGCATATTATCGAAAAAAAAACTTATTGCAGTCAGAAATCTAAGGTCTAGGCAAAATAATAATCAACTCTTTAATTAAAACTTAAGACGTTTAAGGGGAAAAAAATGAAGGCTTTGAATTCTTAAAAAAATTATTTGTTAAGAGAAATCAAGGCATTTTTTTCATTCCCTACCAAGACAAAACTCTAGGCATAAATTTTTTTGATAAAATCATTCTTTGGGCATTCCTGTAGTAGCACGTAAATTTATAAAACCATAACTTATGTATTTCATTTATTAATACATATATAAAAAATAACAATAGCAATTATAAAAAAAAATTGAATAATACTCGTATAACACAATGCTTTATAATAATAAATGTATTTTCTATATGATTATGTAGTAAAAAGCAGAAAAACTGGAAACTGTTTTGAATAATCAACATTCACAAAATAATTATGCATGTTTGATGATAGATATTAAAAGTGAAACCAATAATAAAAAGTGAAAGCAAATATATCGTCTGCCAGGAAAAAAATAAAGAAATATATCGTCTGCCAGGGTCATAAAAAAGCTCATTAACAAAAAAAATTCTGAATATTTTTCAAAAAGTAAACGAGAAATACTTGAAGCTGTCGCATGATATTTTTTCCGTTTGTTTTTAATTTTATTCTAATGTTTTCTTAATGAAGTTTTAATTTGAAAACAAACAACGGATATCAGTTTTCTACTTTAATATTAAGAACGAAAATGATTTTTCTTCTTAATATAAATTACTTGATTCATTTATATTAATTGCAAATGTAATTTGGTTTTAACAACGTCGAAAATAGTGGAAGCATTGAAACAATTTTTGCATAAAAGAAAGTAACCTTAAATGTGAATTTGAATTACAATCTCGAAAAAAAATATCTTTATTTACTGGGTTTGAAAACAAATTAAGGGAAAAAAGTTGAAGGGTGAGGAATGAATTTTTTTTTCTTGTTTTTAATTCACATCTTGCTATTTTTTTTTCTTATGTCGTCTTCACTTAAAAACAAACACCAAAAAATAATTTTGTTCTTTAGTTTTATGTACAAATATGTTATGTTTGTTGTTGTACGTTCAGTAACGTTTTTTATATTTATTTCCTATTTAGTTTGTTTTCAGCAATATTGAAAATGTTGTTAATTTCCTTGTAAGGATAGAATCACTAATTTTAATCTAAAAAGAAGCATTAATTTATTTAGGCTGATAATTCATTATATGAAATTAGTGCATAAATGGAACCATTTTTACTACATTTTTTATAAGTAAGTTCTGTTTTTTGTAATCATGAATTTGAATAAGTAAAAAAAAAAAGCATTATTTCTGTTTTGAGTGACCTCTACTTAAATCTAACATAAATTGAGTTAATGAAAGTCTACGATGTAGTGCTTAGAGTAAAAAAATTTGCAGTTAATTAGTGTCTACTAAACCATTACTGAATGAGATTTACATCATTAATATATTGTGTACCCAGTTAAATCATGTTCCACCATGTATTAATGACGTAACTAACAAAAATAAACAATAACATAGTTAACAGTCTTAATTTTCCCATGAGGCATAAAAAAAAAAAATTATAAATCTAAATCTACAAAAGAATTATTTCTAATTCTTTGTTTGTCACTGTTTTATATAGATTATTTGCTGATGGGTAAGAAATTAAAATAAAAGTTAGGTTTAGTTCGAGTTAATAAAGTATCTATGATTTAAAAAATTCTTATAGTTGACATACCATACATCAAAACAAATGGAAAATTATCATATACTCACATGTAATTTGATGAAATTCTGTAAAGCCAATTCCTTAAGTACCGTCACCCATAGACGAACAACACGCTAGTAAGGATCAATGCTTGTTGAAATTGAAAATGAGGGGCAAATGACGTTGAATTTTGATCTCCGGTTCCTTAACTAGAATCGATAGAGGAAGCCAGGGAATTCACGGGTCATAGGTGAAGAGCATCTACTCAATTGACGACAGGATCGGATGTATGTTAACACTTCTATTTATGCCCCTGGTTAATTAGTGGGATTGATAAGGCCTCACGTCTGCTAACGTTATAGTTGGAGCGAATCAAAAGTGAAAGATAGTTTGAGAGCGTGCGCTTGTTTATATTTTGTGACATTGATTTGGGAAATACCAGCCATGGTGACTGAAGTAAGTATGAGAGCTTTTATTAAAATGTAAAATGATATGATTTTTTAGCAAGATAAACTGCAGCGAAGGATAAAGGGTTAAAGTAAATAGAGAAATTTATGGAATCACTTGATTTGTTTTGATAGCAATAGTTTACTTTCAAACAGAGAATTTTCGTAAGAAATATTATTATTTTGTTTATTTTGATAAAATTCAAAAAAATATTTGTAATTAAATTTACATTTAGAAGAATTAGTTACTGACAATAAAGTAAATAAATATATGAAACGCGAAGAATGATAAAAAAATAAAGCCTTGAAAACCTATCATGTTTTAAATCTTTCATGTTTTAAATGATATTTTTTAATATTAAACAAAATATCATTATCAAACAAAAGTATCACAAAAAATATCTGACAAATAAATAAGGCTCACCTTTGCCCCGTATTCCTTAAATTCTTTTTCTCTTTCTTGTTGAAGTTGTTCAATTTCAGCATGGGCTTCTTCCTTAGCTTGTCTTAAACGCAAGTGTTTTCCTGTAAAAATTTAAAAATACACATCTTCTTTAAAATTCAGTTAAAATATATTTAAAAAAGACAATCACATTATGAAATGTTATGCAAATTATTAGTTTATAATTGCAAAAAAAACAACATTCAATTTTGGTGCAGAAGTTCTAACTTAAAGATCTTTAAACTCATTAAACACAAAATAAGTATTTTCTATAGAAAAATAATTAGTTTATAATAGTAATGTAGTTTAACAAAATAACTTTTTCTTAACAATGATTTCGACATTATACTTACGTTTTCGGGCTTGGTTCACTCTCTCTTCAGCCTTTTTTTCAGCACCCAGCAAATGTTCAACAGATTGAGAATCGTTTTTAAGCATGATTAAACAATTTAAAATTATTAACCAGCGTTTATAATGATATCAATGATTAGGTAGATCGAAATAAAAATTCCTAATGTAAACTGGAAAACGAAATCTTACAATAAAAATCACGTATACGATTACAAAATTTTTTAAATCTCTTTTTGAGTTCTTCGGTCATTGCAGATGATTTTACTTTTTTACATACACTCCCTTGCTATTTAAATCCTATTTTTCTGCTTTTTGCTCCATTGTTATGCGCTCTTTACTGATCATAAATTTCATGTTACGTTTTCATCATCGATGTTTTATATTTTTCTTTCTTTTTTTTTATCTCTCAATTCATACGATTACTATTATCTATTCATCGTGACTTTTCTTTCCTACTGCCATCACATATCATTGAGTAGATGAGCGCTTCGCGTTCAGGCACTCGACCTCCATTCAACTTAGATTACAAACGTAAATGTAGATTTCTAGGAAGTTCTACAAATAAAATTGTTAGATGTATTGCTTAAAATATTTTTTGAAGGCTAGCTAATATATATGGATAATATACATGGGCATATATATGCGTAATTATTTTATTAGTTATTTTGTTCATTAAAATAAAAAAAGAATGAATTTAATAAAATCATTGCATTTTGCGTAACCGTAGCTTTGA
The DNA here is from genome assembly GCA_021605075.1 of Caerostris darwini. Classification (NCBI taxonomy): domain Eukaryota; kingdom Metazoa; phylum Arthropoda; class Arachnida; order Araneae; family Araneidae; genus Caerostris; species Caerostris darwini. The sequence goes on along the minus strand of BPLQ01015184.1, from coordinate 442,863 downwards.
ATTTTATGTGTAAATAAATAGCGCAGTTTTTAAAAACGATAGTAAAACTACATTTGTATTATTATTGATTTTTTTTTATCTGTTCCTTATATTATACTATGCGCAGTTAGGTAACAATAAAATTTAATTAAAAGCTTGGATTCTGAACTATGGAAAACACTACAACTCTTAAAATTAGCCAACGAGAAAGATCGAAGTCAGTATATATTTTTCGTTGAATAAAATATTGTAATATATATATACACATATATAAATGTATTGAGGTATATATATACATATATATATATGTAATGTTTTATTGTACTTGATCATTGCATTTTGTAAAATTTCAGTATATATAAAATTTATTGTTCAAACTCCATCATTTCAGGTTCATTCGTACCTCACCATCTTCTTCATTTAGAAGTCCTCTAATTAAGACTGCGGTAATTTTTTTTCCCTTAATAATCATTTAATACAATTTTACTCGCTTTAATTAAATATAACAGAATCTGTGCAAGAGGTTTTTATGCCGGGTAAAATTATTTGTAGTAATTTTTTTTATAAATCTTAATTATTTATACATAACACATATAATATTTGTAAATACCAGTGATTATTATTACTGTGAATTTTTTTTTTTTCCAGATAATGTGCCAAATCTAGTTTCTTCAACTTATATGTATCACAAAATTAGAATAAAATTGATTTAATAATAGCTTGACTTAAAGTTGCAAAATTTAGTGTGTTTTTTTTTATAAGATTACATCAAAAGTGTAAATAAACTGCATTAACTGCAAATTATTTTATAATATTATATATAAAGACAATTTCACAATCTAAATAAAATAAATATATCCAGTTACTTAAAAATATTAAAGATATAGCTCATTATTTTAATGATCATTCTATATAAATAAAAAGCAATGTTCATATGTGTGTGCCCTATAAACTCAAAAACTGGTCGACTTATTTCTTTGAAAATTTCATAGTTTGTTCTTATTAGTGCCAAGAGTGCTTAGAGTGTAATTTAAACAAAAACCCATAGGTAGAACTGTTATTTCGATATTTATATAAATAAAAAATGTAGGTGTCAAAGGTCAATAGTGTTTGGTGAATTTTCTGCATATCACTAAGCAAGTCATGATATTAAAAAAAGGACATTATAAATTTGTTAAATTATAATTTTCTCACAAGATGATTAGATTTAATGTAAAGTAACAAAATTTTTATTCAAGTGATCAAGTATTTCATAAGATAAACATTCAATTTTCATAATTGTTTTTAAAATTGAATGATAAATTAGAAAATTAAAATAATTTTTACAAACGATTCAATTAAAAAATGAAACATATGTTGTTTCCTTTAAAAATTTTTAAATTAAATATAGCTCAATCATACTTCCTATTATTAGTAATGTAGTGATGAATAGCATAAATAATATTAAAAAAAAATTTTAGGTATGAATTACAAGTAAATCAATAAGAATTATGCCATTATATATTTATTACTATCTATTTTTTCAAATTTAATTCCTTTTGAAATTTGTGACAAAAAGTCTGATTATTTATGATTTATTAGTGCTTTTTTATTCTGGAAATTATAAAAAAAAAATTTATTCAGGTTATTTTGTATCATGATTCGAAAAATTTTTATATTAATTTTTCTTTCAAATTTTAGAAAAATTTTACACTGTATGATTAAATTTTAATGGGCTTCATTTTCAGGACAAAAAGATAGCATTTGAATATGAAAATGCTTCTTTAGAAGATATGAAGAAGGTTATACTTGAAATGTGGCAGAAAAATGAAAATTTAAAAAAAGAAATTGGTGTATTAAAAGAAGAGTAATATTTTAAAAACTCCTTATCACTTCTTTAATTATTATGATATGAAACAATTGTATATATAGTTTGGACTCAAATTCACTTCAGCTCAAATAACTAGGGAAGTGTGCCAGTTGCAGCTATGAATGTGGTGCCTAGGTATGGGGAAAAAATGGTTGTGCACTATATAATGAGGTACTTTGAAGCCTTCCAGGCTCTAAACTCAATATCACACTTTATTTTTATTTTTAAAATTTTATGAATTTTATTAAAGTTGATAATTCTAGTAAAAAAAAAGTTTAAATTTAAAAAAAATCAAATTGATGTTTTGGGTATTTTAAAATTAAGCCTTTTAATTTTTACTAATTTTGATATCAATTTTTCCCCAAATATACTTAAATATAATTTTATTTATAAATCCTTCTTTTTTTTGCGAAATTTATGTAGACTTAGGTACATATTATTTTGCTCTTATTTTTAATATTGTAATTTATCTGCATATATTCTTAAGATTATGCAATTAAAAAAAAAATCTTAAAATTTTGGACTGTGGACTTTTACATTGGGAAGTTTCATAAAATCACAACCAAAAAATATTTTTTACCAGCAAAAATTGATAACACTGTGCAAGGATAAAAGTAAGCCATCTTTTTCTAAACATAAAGAAAGAAATATATTAATTGTGAATGAAAAGTACATATTTAGACAAATTATGATGTACATCCTATAGTGGATGACAAAGGCCTGAAATAAAGTTATAAGAATTAAAAATTCTTTGTACAAGATCAAATAAGTAATTTATTTTGATGCTGATCAAGTTTTTTAATTACTCTTTAACAAATATGAATAATAATTACAAATTGCCCCAAAAATATTAGCATTTTTGTTAGAAACGTAATTCTTAAATGCATTTGTTTTGTCCTTTTTTTCACAATGTATCTTTCTTTCAATGTATATATCTATTTTATATGTTGTTTCCAATCCCCTATATTATCTAGCTATTAGACCAAATCCATAAACTTCTTTTATATATAAATGGGATATTAAAAATGCCCTTTATATTTGTAAAATGTCTTAATAGTTTTATACTATTAGTGTAAGAATAGATCAATATATAGTATGTACAGTTGTAGTATATCAAGGAAAAGATGCAAATCACCTGAAGTTATACAATATTTATAAGTTCAACCATCAATTGTGTTTAAAACTGGCAAGCTATCAAGTCAGATGGACTGAAATATAATGGTGTAAAAAGATCTAAATGTAATTTTAGAAGGTTTTTAATTACAATAAAAATTATTTTAAATTTTTATCTTTAAAATTTTAAATTGCTTTAAAAACAAATAGGGGATTCATGTGTTTTTGTTTTTATAACAGATGTTTATCTTTACACATAATCAATGGTTGAACTATACTTTTTGAGCCAAAAATTATGCCGTTTGATTATATGCAGCTATGGATTATAAGCATTTAATTATTAACATACTATATTCAAGTTAAATTGATTATATTTTGTTTTAAGCATAGAAGAATTTATTTTGTATAATTTTTTAAAAATAATTACAGTTTTAGTTTGTTTACACATGGATTTGTTTTGATAATTTTTTCAATAATAAAAATTTTACTTTTGCTTTTATTGTAATTTTTTCTAAAATTTTGTAAATCCGATTAAAACTGATAGTTTTGAAGCTGTTCCTGTTTCTATAAAAAAACTTCTTGGAAATTTGTGCCATTTCAAATGTCGTCCATAAAAGTTTCAACAAAAAAAATATTTGGGAAATTTTTGTTAGAAATGATGAAACTAGACATTCAGTATATAATTATATAAACTAAGCATTCAGTATTAAATATATTAAATTTTTTATGATCAATTTCTATTTGCCAAAACCAGAAATTTCACATCTGTCTTAGAAAGCCTTTTCCATTAATTGTCTTTCCTTGATTAATCGCAATAACAAATTTTATTATACACAGCAATCCTCCCCCGAATTATCACCCACACCTGTCTTGTTTAGATTTCGGTAGCAAAAACAAATATTAAAATTTTTGAGACATTATAAAATATTACCATGAAAAAAATTATCAAAGCAAAATGGTATACGAGAAATTCTGAAATTGGAAATGCTATCGTAATTCCTTCAATCAAAGAATTTTCAAAATCTGTTTCTGTTATCAGTATTCACATTCAATTCATCCCTTTCATTATTTATTTTCTGCATTATATTGTTTTTATGATAAATTTTATTTAATTTAAACAAATTTCTTGGAAAGGTATGTATGTTTTTATATGAGGTCCCTTCAGAGTTAGTGAGCTATAACAATTCTAACCATCTGGATTTAATTGTATGATTTTGAGGAGTAATGCCATTTTAAATTAAATCTGTAGATAAATTTTAATATAGAAAAATTTGTTTATAATTTACATAATTAACATTTTAAATGCTCCTAATTTGAAAACATTAAGTATAAATTACAAAACAATATAATTTTTTAAAAAATGTACAAGTTTAATGATAATGCTTTTATTTTTTTCTTAAGATATATGACATTAATATAGGTATTATAATTCTATAATCGTGAAACTAATATTTTTTTAAAATTCTATTTGTTTTTATAAATATTTTTTTTCTTTTAGAGGATTTAAGGAAGAGCAGTCAAAGTGGTGCATTGATAAATTACATGAGTCCAATGAAATGATGGTAATAGAGAGAATAGGTTTGTATTTTTTTTAATCACAAGAAATAAAAATATATATTTTATAAGTGTTAGATGCTAAACAGCTGTTCTTGAACAAACCACTGTCAGAGCAGTTTATGAACAATTTGGAATGAACGACGACGATTAAAATTTCTGTGTTTTCCAGATGGCACCTTTATGAAGCAATAAATATTCCTATCTTGCTAAATTTTAAAGTACTTTAATATCCTTATTGAAATTCATTAAACGAGTTTAAATTTAAAATAAGTAAATGTAATTTTTATGATTCTAAAGTTTTGTTTTATATACTATCATAGAAAGAATTGCTTAAAGAAATAATATTTAAAATATTTATAGAAATAAACATGAAATAGATTTTAAAAATAAAATTTTTTTTTTAAGAAATAAAGTATGTATAATGTTACTAATTTCTTTAATTTTAATTTCCAACCACCAAACAGATTTGCATTAATTACCAAGCAATTGTTAACAAAATTAAATTTAATAATTAAATATGTTTTATTTCTGCATTATTATTTATTAGTTTTTGAAAAACACATAATTTCATGCATTGTAAAAATTGTATAATTACCTCATCCTTGTAAATAATCCATTGTCATTGTATATAAATTGTTTTTCTTCAAATAAATAAATATATATATATTTTTTACAAAAAAAAAAAAATGTATGTACAAATTTAATTTGACTATAATATATTTCTGATTGTATATTTATATGATTATAACAACATATATATTATTAATAATTGGTCAATTACCTAAATATCATGTATTAATAAAAATATCAACAAAAAATGTTTAAAAAGATTTTTAATGCTATTATTGAAATTTTAGTGTTACAATGATTATACTCTTTTTTAACACAATTATCCAGTTAACTATTTAACATATATTAGTAAAAAATTTCAATCAACATATAGTATTATAACACATTTATTACATTACAGCTTTTGAATGAATTTAAATTTTACATTAAGTAATTAAATTTTTTGAAACACTACTATCTAAATTTTGTAGTGATGTTAGAATGATGGTTATAATATAGTTTTTTTTTATATATTAATCTTGACTGAATTGATGGTGTTTGTTATCCATTCCACCAGTCTCTGAACATGGGTGTAGTAACCATAAGTATTTGGCAAACCGCAACCTATCCCCCAACTCACTATTCCAACTTGTGTCCAGTAAATGTATCCGTCATCATTGAGTTGAGACTGCATCAGTGGACCTCCACTGTCTCCTTGACAAGTATCATTTACTCCTAAAATGATGAAGTATCAAGTTTAAATAATTACTTTATTTCATGAATTAGAGAGAAAAATAACTTTCAAATGCCAATAATTTGCAATAGTAAATGTAAATAACTTTGTGCCACAATGATTCATGCATGTTCATTTGTTTTCTCTGGCATATAAATGCCAATTAAATTCGCATTTCTTTTTATCTGTATTTGAAATCTAATGCAAGCATAAAATATTTGAACTGATGTCATGACAATATTATACAAAGAATAATATTTTGAACAAACATATACATTTAAGAGGATGAAAATTAGAAAGAGATGTTTAAAAAAACAAGCATTTTTAATATACCCCATGAAATTCAATGTACTCCAAAGTAAATAAAATTATTTCAGAATGCTATTTCAGATACAATTATTTTAGATGCAATTTTAGTGTATATATATATATATATATATAATATTTTTTCATCATCAGCAAAAACAATGATATTCAAAATACACATTTTTACTTTTTAAACAAAGTACCTAACAATATTTAAAGGTTTCTTTCTGAATAGTAAAGTAGACAAAGTTCTTATGTCCAATTGCAACAGATGCATTATCAGAAGATATGTTAAATGGATTAACAATATATATATATATATATATATAGGTTATAACAGATTTTAATTTTGTAAAATCTACAAATCACAGGGCAAATTCTTCCGAAAGATTCCCCATAATTTTTCTGTATGATGTAGCGTTAAATGTTTTGAGAACCAAATTTTGAACAATACATTTCAAAAATGCATTAACAAATTTATCATTGAATGTGATTTTGCAATGTTTATTTAGTTTTATACTCATTTATTGAACTGATCATATCAGTAATATGCTGATTTTTTGTCTTGGAACTTTATGCTTAATTCATTTAATTTGGCCGGAAAAAAACGGTTAAAAATTTACAATCTGTCAACCATTCACTATTTTCTAGTTGCTCATAATATTCACTCTTTGATTCTTTTTCTTCTGCCAAAATATAGATAAATTTTTCAAATGTATTACTATCCCTGCTGAGCCATCTTACATCAGTATGTTAAAGAAGACCATTACACTTGTTATTTACCTGTAATAAATGAGAGGTTTAAATAATCTCGGATCTTATGGAATCAATATTTTTTATTACAAGTGATATTAAATAATTAAGACCAATAGTTTTCATACATAATGCTTCTTGATGTATAAGACAATAGTATGAAACAAGTTTAGGAAATGAAAAATCTTGTCTGCATAATGCAATAAATTCAGTGTTGTTATCAATCATCGAATGTGCGCTGTGTACAGTAATAGAAGTTAATTTCTGCAATGATAAATTATTAGTTGTAAAATTTTTAATTGCAGAAAATGTATTTTCTTGAGTTTGACACTATAGTGAAAGAATTTTAAAGAAATCTTTTGTAGAAAAATTGTGGAACACCATTTTTATACAAATCCTCTAACTGAACTATGTCGACTACTTTTGTTGATTCATCCAATTGTAGCGAAATGAAAGTGCATTTTTTTTCACGTAATTTGATAAACATGTCTCTAAATCATATGTAATTGAGTGAGTGCTTTTGTTTACTGTTCTAATTGGCAATTAGAAAATATTTTTAGCCAAAACTATTTCTGTTAATTTTTAAACTCTTCAAATAACAAGTCAAAAGCTTCTTACATGACTTCTTTTATTAAATTCTTATCTCTACATGTTTATTTATTTTTTCTTCTTAATTAATAAATGTGAGATTTTAAATGATTTGGTTGTTGCAACTTTAGACTTTCCTAAAGATTTAGCAAAAATTATTTGTTATTTGGTAATAGGTTTTGTTAAGGAAGTTTTCTTTTTATTTCTAAGTATATAGGATAGTCAGCATCAAAATTTGAATCAACAGTTTTGAAATGTCTTTTGATGTTACTTTTCTTGAGGATTGCTACACTGTTATTGCACAGCAAGTATATACATTTGAAATTAATGAAACAAACTCTTTCTTTCCAGCCATCTTTAAAATAAATAATTTATTTATTTATTTTTTTTCAATTATATGCTTTGTGTTATATATAAAATTCATTTAATCAGTACGATACACATTTGGTTGCGAAAAACATGACTATCTTTTGTGATACGTTTATTAATACTCAAAATACGCAAAACTAGTCTGCAAAAAGATAACATACTAAGAAATGCCTTTCTACATTATAAGTGCAAATATAAATTTGATTGCTATTTGGTGATGATTGTATTGTACAGGCCATATGTGTAACATGTTTAATATAGTGATTACGCATTAAAAATTTCTCAGAAGCGTTGCTTTTTTGACTCCTGACATACATCAAATCTTTTGTTCATGTATCCATGCAACAAAGAACATGACAGAATTGGAAAATTGACGTCATGTCGTTCAAAATGCACACGTGGTACACCAAATAAAAGAAACAGCCTGAAATATGAAATATTCTTTCTCAAATGTTACAAATCCTGTGTTACTCCATGCTTTTTGTACACACAAGCACAGTGTTGATTAACGTCATTAAATTATTGTTGATTTCATAACACGCTGTTGACATTTTATGGGTGAAGTTTTTAAAATGCTGCTGGAAACATTTTTAACGAGGGGAAAAAAAAAATATAGGTGCAACTTACCTCTCCCATCTCCTCCACAGAACATGCGATCAGTAAATGCCTTATTTTTTATTTCTTTGTTAACAATATTTTCAATGGCACTTGCATTACACCTTTCTGAAGATTGAATGGGAAGTATAATTTCTTTCAATTGTTCTTCAATCACTGTATTGACTACTTCACTTTTTTGCACTACGCTCGCATGCCCCCAGCCTGTAGCAACTGTGTATTGTCCAGGCCTGTACAGTGTTGAATTTGGGGGTAATTCTGAAAGGAAAATAACAGCAATATACATAATTTTATTTCAAATCGTGAATAAACTTTTCCCGCTTTGATGCATACTTCCATCTTATATTTTGACTGATTTGAACGGATTTAAACTCGGGAGGGATTAACGGATAATATGACGTATTTAAACTTTAAGTATTTACTTAGCTCAGGGGTGGCTACCCAAATGATCTTGCGGGCTATTTTGGAAATTCATCATAACTCCGCATATAAAATTATATATCCCCTTATTAGATTCAGACCCTCTATAAACATTTTTTGGAGTGAAAAATTGAAACATAATGAGTTATTATATTTACTATTATTCTTACATGTACACGTGCATAATATAGTAATAATGATACTAAACGCACATTGTAAAGACATAACACAAAAAAATGAAATATAAAAAATATATAAATATAAATGAAATCATTAAAAAATATGCATTTTATTAGTGCGACATTTGTTTCACCACTCTTTCACTTAGCGTTTGCAAATCGATCTCAATTTGGGTAATTGCACATCGTAATTGGTGTTGCGTCCATTATGTTTGAGCGTATTTCGTGTTTGGTCAATTTCATTTGCGGAAAAAAAAAAAACCGATTAGCAGGTATAAGTTGAACCAAAAGCGCTTACAACTTTTTTATGCCAGATTTCTCAACTTGGAAAATTCCTCTATATATCTGTCATATATTACATCTTATGTTATCAATATCTGGCAATATTTGTCAATTTTTTTTTCTAGTGCAGCTGGCAAACACTTATACACCTGTCTTGGATACCTTAGGGTAAGCGCTGCATAGACGTTACACATTTAACATCGCTCAGGGGGCGCGTGTAACTTGAAGATAAGCCACAGACGCGGAGTAACAATGTCCCCCGCAACCTCTACTATCCTATTAGACCGGGACCTACGGCTTAAAGTGGATTCCGAACCTCTACAAACATCCATGGCACCGTGGGGACCATCCATGACACCAACATCTGTGGTACCGAGCGCCAGAGCGCTAGCCACTCAGCTATTCAGGTCCGCATATTTGTCATATATATTTGCAAGAATACTATTTTAAAAACAAAGTTAGTTTTTTTCATAATTTAATGCCAGGAAGCACTCATATACGGCCTCAACATCAATACCTGTTATACCATGTGACCCTCTGATAATTAGAGGTTTCTATAAAGAAAGCGGGTCAATTGTTTGTAAAAGTCTTAAAACTAATTATGACCCCCACAATAGAGCCACTTGTTTAATTATTTCCATCTTTGAATTTATTTCTTGTTTAAAATAAAATGTTTTTTCCTTTTATTAAAAAAATAAATCCCATTTAATTTCCTGTATTATTTACAAAAAGGTTTATAATATTATATAATGGAATCAATATAAATAAGAAAAAATATCGAAAAATAATTTTGCCCGCCTGACTTGTACTTTAACCCTACCCTGTAAAAAGAAAACATCTTATGTCTCGAAATCTGTCAGTAGGCAGACGGTCCTGGCCTGTCGTGGAGCTGTTGAGTCAATGAAAAAGAAGAAGGCTAGTACTATACAAAACACTGTGGGATGGTGAAGAAAGAGGGGCAGTAAAAGGCCTACTCGGAATATTTTCAGAAATAATTGTTTAATTCGTATTGAAAAAAACCCCAAAAAATTAGCAAGATCAGTCAGTCATGCGAGATTCAATTGCCAATTAATTGTTTTTCTTATAGAAGTGGTTTTAACACACGTAACAAGAAATAATAAACTCTAGTTTTCTTGCATGCTACTTGTTAGCACATCGCTAAACTACAGTTGAAGTTACAGTTTTCAAAAATCTTAAAATTTGCTAATAATTGGCTTTTTCTTATTCCAATTAAGAATTTGTTTCTTTTGTTTTAGCTGCATTAAAAAATTTAAAAAAATAAATTTTTCATAATTACCTGCTGGAGGCAAACATATAGGGCGTATTAAAGCACTGAACCGAATCGGTCTCTTCAATTGAAGCAAAGCAATGTCATAATCCAATAAATCTCCAGGTTGATATTGTGGATGTATAAAAAATTCTTTTACTTCAAACTCTTCCATGGAAGATTGGTTTTTTACATTCGTCAAACCTATAAAGTAATGTTTAATTTCTTTTAAATATAGTAAAATATCTTTGCAATTTTTTTTTTTTTTCCTATGGCAAGTTTACAGGACAATAGATATCACAAAAAATAAATAGAAGGTAGAAACAAATGACATCAGTTAATCCATCAACTATGTCTGGCAATCCAATAACGCTTCCATAATGAAACAGGAGGCAGTGCAGCTGTGATCAAGGTGAGACATATCAATTTTTTACTGGTACATGAGACAGAGAGGGTCAGGGGTCAGTTTAATTCTGTAAAGGTGCTTACGCAGACAATCGAGACCACAGAAAAGCCATAGCAATACCACCGATTTTTCTCTAGGTCAATCAAGCATATCATGAATAATATCCTTCCAGGTGTTGTGACTGTTTCTAGCGGCAACATCCTCAAAGAAGAAGCACCCAAGGATCTTTTTAAATAACCTCTCTCTTGTTTTGGGACAAACCACCTGCGTTCCACTGCAGAACTCTAAAAAACTCACACTGAGAGCCAGACTGAATACCATTTCTGCACTTGGCTGGAAACTCGTGCTGGGTGCCTTATACACTAGACTTAGTCCCCTTCCGACTATTACTTGTTTTCATCGATGTCTCACGCACACTTTCCATGAGACACTCCAACAATTACGAAGATGTCTAAAAATTGCTTCTTGACTGGATCACTTCAAAAGATGTGTGGTTTTTCTGGGAGGGCATCCACAAATTGCCAAGTAGATGGAGAAAATATGCTACTAGCAATGGCGCATAATTTGAATAAAACATTTTTTAGCTTTCCTCTAAATTAAACTTGTTTTTTTTTAAAGAAAAAAAATAACCGTCTCTCCTGTTATTAACCATCTTACCTGTTACATACTGCACAATAGAATGGGATAAATTAAATAACTTAGGGGTATTCCGAAGACCGAAATGATTTATCATTATTATGATTAAAAGTAATCCGTTTTGTATGGTGTTCATTGTTTCCTTACGATTACGCCTAATAAATAGAATATAACTAAACAAACAAGAAAAGATTAAGGTCAAATAGTTTTTTTAAATGTCAACAATATGCAAAAACAAATAAAGTGACAGATCATAACTTTACTCAAGAATACATTCGAAAATATCTTGATGTACGATTACTTTCCTGACTTTTTTCTCTGTCGCCTTGCATTCTAATTTTTATAAAAAGAAAAGCATTAAATATTTTTAAAAAAATTGTTCAATTTTATTCGAAATTACATGCAAACGATATGAAAAAATATTTGACTTTATATATTCGAATTCATCTACAAGCTACAGGATTTTTTTCTGCAAATTTTTAAAATACGTGAAAATATTTGGATGCCACTTTATTTAGTAAAACTCCATTGTTAATGTTAACAATAACTTATTCAACCAATAGTGTTTTCTTCGAAAAATAATTTTTAATATTTCTAATTTTAATACTTTGTAACTTCGAGTATTTAAAATTTTCTATTTGGCAAAGTGGCAACATGTTTTTTTTTAGCTTTCGAAACTGTTGGGAAATATCTTAACAGACGTTATTTCTCCTTTGCTGAAGTGCAGCTGATAGTTATGGTTAAAATAAAAATATTCTAACAAGAACGTTCCTCAAGAAAATTCAGGTTATTCTGAACCAACATTATTTCTGGGTGTTTTGACGAAATTCGAAAGGTAAGAAATTCGTTATTTTAAAATAAGATACCGATTAGAATGCTCCATCAGAATATTTTAAAGTGTAATCAGGTTTATTTAATTAAGAAATGAATTAATCATAAAGTATTTTTGCATACATAAATAATGACTTTTATCTATAGCATCTCATAATTTTTCTTTTCAAATACAGTGTTCCATAAAAGTTTTCACAGTTTAATTTTAAATAATTATAATTTAAAAGCTTAATTTTAAATGATTATAATTTAAAAGTTTTTAAATGATTGTAACTGGAGAAGAATTTCATTTTATTTCAAATTGTACAGTATGATTTATTAGATATAAATTTTTCTCAATTTGAAAAGATTGAAAAAAAATATATATATTTTTAAGCCTAAAAAAATCTCACAAAAGTTTTTGCTTATGATTAAGATACACGTAAATATTGTCTTTTCAGAGTCATTTTTGATAATTTAGAAGAATTTAGAACTGTTATACAAAGTATAAATCGTCTGCTTAATGATAAAGGAAATCGAATGCTTAGAATATTCATTTGTTTTTAAGTGGTATTTATTTATTTAATTAGAATATCACTAAGCAAGTTTACTTCGTTCTAAATTTGCAAATTAGTTATTGATGTTTGATTATGAAAGTTAATACAACTAAAAATATTACGAAAATAGTTAAATTAGAAATTAAAATTAATAAATATATAAGTTTTCGCAATTTAATTTTAAATGATTATAATTTAAAAGCTGAATTTTAAATGATTATAACAAATTATAATCGTTTAAAATTATTATATTCAGTTGTTTTTTGCATTATAATTCAGTAATTCAAGTTCTCTGGATATCAAAAACTCTTCCAAGGAATGAAGTAAATTATTGTCCGAGAAATCAAAGAAATTTCAAGAATACAGCAGAATTTTAAAACTACAATTTTACATTATTTATTTAATATTACTCATAAATTAAATGGGTATTGTTTTAGGAAGAGTGGGATACTGATGGTTAATTTTTTTTAAATTTCTTTCACGGGATATTGGTTTATCTTTCTTTGAATGCCAATGGCAAGAGAGGTTCCCAGGTGGTTACTAACGCCAAAGCATTACACATGTATTTTAAGGAGTAAAAAAAAAAATACCACAGTATAATAGAATTTATACCTAAATTTAAACACGTTTTCAAAGCTCTTGGATATCTAGCCAATAGTAAAATTCATTTAATAATTTAAAAAAAAATTAATTAATTTTAAAAGATTTTTATTGGTTTAAATTGTTCTTATATGAAAATTTTGGTGTGTACCATTGTTTTATTTATCATGTATTATTGCATTTTTAATAAATTTTTCTAAATAATTATAAAAAAAATTAAAAATATATCCATATTTAATTGCTACAGAGGCGTAAATTTCCATATTTATTTTAATCTTTTTTTATTTAAAAATTTGCATAAATAACATATTTATTCGAAAAATTTTATAAGGTACAACAATTTTCCTTTGGATGTACTTTTAAATGTCGAAATGAAAATTTTCTTTTTAAGGAATATATACTATTTCCTGAAATATTTGTTTCTTATTTATTTTGTTTTATTGATTATATTGTGTCCTATTTTTAATGCATTATTTCTAATTTTTTAAATTAATTGTCGATATTTTAACCATTAATTATAATGATTTGAAATGCGAGTTTTTTTTTTTTGGAATAATTTTTTTTAAAAAAAGCCACACTTTTGAAAGCACTCGCAACAGGGAATGAAACTCATTGAATTATTTTCATTATTTAAAAAAAAAAAATAGTTTTACATATTGTATATAATGAAATTGTTGTTTCTTCACAATATATAATTGTTATTCACAATATGTAATTAGGTTTTCATTCGAATTTTTGTACAAACCGATTTAAGTGTATTGCTTTCAATAAACTTCTTTCATATTTTATATTTATTTATTTTTTACATTAGTGGTTTGTTCAAATTTCTTGCAAATACGAATAACAACACCAGTTATAATAAAATGTAAGGAATTAAAAAGTAGAGCTAATTTTTTGTATAATACTAAGGCATTTAATTTTCTTTTGCTATTTACTTACCCAGTTTTACAATGACATTTTTTTCCAATCTCCTTTCCTGTGAAACTTTTGCAAACAAACAATGAGCTGCTGTTAGTATAAAATTTTGATTTATAATGGAACCACCGCATTCGAGCTGCAATGAGAATTTTTTTTAAATACACTATAATTACACATCAGTACCTTAAAGTAAATAAAAACGTGTTCAATTTCATTATATATTAAAATGTGCATTCAAAGCATTTCATTACGCATGCATAGCAGAAGTTTAGTTAAATTAATTGTAATGGTACAAATTCGTAATAATTAATAATTTATAATGATAAAAATTCTGCTTCAAATTATTAAATTGTTTTTGAAATTTAAAAAAAATCAAATACTTGGTAAAATGCATTTTGAGGGTATGTATAAATAATGTAACTCTTTAATAGTCCTGTTTGGAAAGTTCAGTATATTTCGATCAATATTAAATGCATGCAATAGATTTTTAATAGATAATTTAACTGAAAATTGTAACCGATAAATTTACCTTATATGCGCGTATTTTTGAATTTATTGAGGATAATAAGACGTTTGAATTTTGCAAATAATTATTAATTTCTTCTTAAGAAAAATGCATATTAATTAAAAGACATTTTATAAATCATAAAATGTCATCATTTTGTGGCTTGCAATTCATGTGCCAAGAAACAAGCATGAGGAACAATTCATTAAAATAAGTACTGAGATATTTTTTTAAATCTTCGTATATCAGTTTTCATACCAGTTTAGGTATATATGGAAGTTCGTAAAAAGTAAGGAGGGGGGAGGGGATGTAAAGCTACTGAAATGATAAAGGAGAGAAACAAGAGCGGTGATTTTTTCCTTATAAAATAATCTTCAGAAAAAACTAACAAGTGAAGAAATTTATCAAGATGAAAGCAATAATAATAATACATTAAAGCAAATTTCTTATAACTAACTACGAGGGTAAAACTTAAAATGTTTCGATATTTCCCCACAGTCTTTAAAGTTGATATTAGTAGTGGAAGAATTGTCCAGTAAGCGGCAGAAGAGTTATAAGTAAGAATGTTATTAAGAATTATAAGAGAGAAGACTAAATGGCACTCTACTTCATAGTTGTTGACTGCTCGTTGGAGAAATGAGGAATGGAAATAGAAAAATACATCAAGTGAAGACTTATCAAAAGGAAGTCAATTAATCTATTTTCATCGATTTAATCTATTTTTATCAATTTTTTATCGCCTTTTCCCTAAAACAATGTTTTTTCTGCCATCAGAATATTAAACTAATCTATGAATGTTCTACCGATAGAATTCTGTTTATCCAGACATTTTCTTAAAAATTTAAAAAAAATACGTTTTAAATGCGACGAGCAGTAGGCCCAGTATTGTTTTTTAACTGGTATTTCTGCTATTTACAACTTTTGCTAATCAAATTTAATTATAATAGGAATTATATGGGGTATGGTATAGGTACGATAAAAAAATTTAAAAGCTTGTTTCAATTTAAATTAATTTATTAATTATTATATATATTTTATAAATTAAATTAAATTTTTTTTACACTGTCGCCGAAGTCCTTTGTTATGAAATACAAGGCTGCCATCCATGGCCAAGGTTCGGCAGCTTTATCGCCTCCTCCAATTCTTGCTCGTCCAACACTCTTTCCTATTCTTTCGGAACCCAGACCACATTTGGAATAATCTGAAATTCAATGAAAAATTCGCTTTAAGGTATAGTTGAAATGCATGTGAAATAATGTATAATGCAGCAATTTAAACCTTGAACCAACCTTAAACTTATAATTTAAAAAAAAAAAGGAAAAAAAAATTTTCAAAATAGTCTAGCAATAATGTATAAAATGTGAAATAATTTTTGTAAAGTTTTAATCTAGTTTAAAGTAAAATATCGCTGCTTAATTCGTTAATGTGAAAAAAATTTTAGTTAAAATTTTATTATAATTTAAAAAAATTATGATTTATTGAACCGTTGAAAATGAAAACTAGCCGTCATTTAAGACTTAAAAAGTTTAAATATTGCATAACTACTTCTATACTTACTCTAATTTTTAATCATTTTCATAAAGGTTTATTGTTTGGAGATGCATTCATCTCCATCAATAATCTATTCAATAATTTCTTGATGGTATTTTAGTACATGGTAAAACGTGTGACTTAGTACATCACGGATTCTGATGAAAATATTTATATAAGAATGTTTTATTAACAGCTTGCAAAATAATTTTTTAAACTCACCAATGGTACCATTCGTTATTTCTTCGATTAGAAAAGATAGAGTTGCGTAGCTTTGTAGAATGAAGACATGCTCATTAAATGGTTCCGATGCAATTTTGTATAGTGAGTCTAGTTCTATTGAGTTTGTGATGCCAATGCAGTAGATTTCAGCTCCGGTATCCTTTAATAATTTGGCTTCCTCTCTGGGATCTCCACCCATGTTTGCTTTGCCTAAAAGGAAAGGAACCCTCAGAGAAAATGTCTTTATGGTACAGACGTTCAGACAAAAAGCTCTTAAGTATAAAATATTTTCTCTTCGCAAGGGAATAAACATTTTGGAAGTTTTATTCGATCAAGGAATAAAGTAATTTAAGTCCATTTTTAAAATTTTTAATCAATATTCTGGTAATGGAGCTGGTATTAATCCTTTAGTCTAGGATACATCTATAAGACCAGCCTTAGCAGAGTCAAAATAAACAGGTGTGATTCTACAGAAGAAAACGACAAAAGAACATGGTAAAGATTAAAAAATAAAAAAGATAAAGATTTGAAAACATGAAAGAGAGAAAACTGAAGAGACACTCGAATTAATATTCTATGTCTAGAAATTTTTAATCTATAAGAT
Source organism: Caerostris darwini (assembly GCA_021605075.1). Taxonomy (NCBI): domain Eukaryota; kingdom Metazoa; phylum Arthropoda; class Arachnida; order Araneae; family Araneidae; genus Caerostris; species Caerostris darwini. Next base: position 425,516 of record BPLQ01015184.1, on the reverse strand, counting down.
ATTTTTGAATACTATATACTCTTTGTTCCGATATCATTCATACATATATATAATAAATTAGCATTACTCAAGATACACCACAGTAAGCCTGCTAGACTACACCTATATTTAAATCAGCTAATCTTGGTGCGAATATTTGTAGGAGAGGCATCTAGTGAACATTCATACTATCATTCTCTTCTTTTAGAGCTCAGAGAAATGATATTTTGGCCTGTAGATTTATCAATAGACACATCAGGTTTTGGTTGTTGAGTTTCAACCGGAACTCTTGCAGTTTCGAAACCCATTGCGCTGTTTACAAGATCATTATATCCTAACCCTTTAGACATTTTCTACTACTTTAGCAATTGCATTTCTATAATTGCAGATCCAAAGCAACTTACATTTTTCTTCTGATAAGTGTAATTCTTTAATAAAATAGGCCTTTAATTTTAATTTTAGACTACTTTTTTACACATACATTTTAATTATTTATTAATCAATTATTAATTATCAACATTCAATAAACTGTCTGAAGTATCATAACATAGTCAGAATGCTTGAAATGGAAAATTTTCAACACACAGATCATATTAATTTATAAAAGTTTATTGTTGTTAAATGTGTCAAAATACTTTTTTAAAAATGTTATTACGATTGTTTGAAAAGTTAGTTGTTCGTTTTATACAATAACGTTATAAGTGCCAACGGCCGTACCATGCTGAATATACCGGTTCTCGTTAGATCACCGAAGTTAAGCATCATTGGGCGCGGTCAGTACTTGGGTGGGTGACCACCTGGGAACACTGCGTGCCGTTGGCAAATTTGGGACCTGAATGGTGGCCGAGTGTCTAGCGCTCTGGCGCTCGGTGCCACAGGTTTCGGGTTCGAATCCCGGCGGTGCCATGGATGTTTGTAGTGGTTCGGAATCCACTTTAAGCCGTAGGTCCCGGTCTCCTATGACTGTAAGAGCGTCACGGAGCAAAAGTCAGGCTTCTACCTACGGGTGCTCCATCACAACAGAAGCTGCTTCCTTCCCCTTCAATCATGAGTCCATATGGGCTTGTGGGCTTGGCCAGCCAAGTGGGATAAGAAACAACAAACAACAACGTTATAAGTAATGTTTATTTTGTAAAAAATGCAAAGCATTTTAATTTTAACGAATTATATAAGAGCAAGATTCTGTTTTTCTATTAAAAAGCTGATTTTGAGTTTTGAAAAGAAGATTTAAATATCCTACTCTTTTCTGTTAGGTTCAACTGCTCACGTGGTACGTATTACATGAAACGAAATGAAGAGGACCGAGTTTTAAGGTGGATATCATTGGATTTAAATGCTTTTTTCCTTCCTCCTCTTCTCTTCTAACCCAAAGAATTGGCATTTCGGTCAATCATGTCAGTCAATGATTCAGTGTCGGTCAATCATTCGTTCTATCATGCCCATTCCTGGTATGGAGTTTTCATTGCTGAGTTTATTCAACGCGTTATTTACCAGACCATTCAATTTGAATCATTTAGACATTTTATATTTCTCCAATTTTAATTTTCTTGTCTTTGATCGGTTACATCAGTATTCTATCCTACATCTTTATTCTGAATTCGTTTTAACTCAAATTGAGTTATTTTTTTTCAAAATAGAATGGTAAATATTTGAAAAAATGCTATTAACAAGTAGCAACATTTAGTACCACAAATCAATAATCAGAAGAAGTTATTAAATCTGGCAATAAAACTGAGAATTGTAAAACTTTTATGGTATGCTGGAAGGTTTCGCACTTTACTTGTTATCTCTGGTTGATTCTCCGAGGATTATTCTTCCTAGTTCACTAAGCCTATAAAAGTTCTTAATTTATTATGATCTACCAGAAATTGCTAATCTTATAACATTCTGTCATATTTATCGTAAGTCTCTTTTCTAGATTTCCTTCAATTTAATCTATTGTAAACTGCACAAGTTATCAATAAAAATTATTCAAACACATACAAAAAAATATGCATATTTAAATCATTTCAAAACCTCAACAAAATACACTACAAAATTTTAAGTAATCAAATGTTTAAATTCCATTTAATTTGTGCCTTGCTCTAAAAGAATTCACTTGAAGAAGCAAATAATATATTGTGTGAGCCGTTGCTAATTCATAAAATGAAACATCAATAGTTAATACTTGAGACACCTATAGTCCCGAACCTTATTATAGATATCTGATTTAATAAATTTGAAGCATTGTCTTCTGAGATCTTTTTCATTGTGTGTGTAAATGCCACAAATCGTCGAGACTACCATCGGAATGCTTTAATGATCTCTGATTGACTAGAAGTTAGATGCAATAAGTAAAGGGAGACAATAGTTAAAAGATATTGAATGTGAAAAAAACTTACCATCTGTGAGGACGAAGACGACAGATTTGATTCCTTTATTCAGAAGTACATTTTGCGTCAAAGGAATGAGTTCTTCCCTGATTACGGATAAAGCTGTATTAGCAGAAGTTCCACCTCCTAAAGAAGTACATAATTTCATTGATTAGTGTCTCGTAAGAATTAAAGATTAATAAATTTGATACTCAATTAAATTTGGATATATTTTGAATATTGAAAGTTATTTCATTAGATGCGAAATCTCATATATTATCTTATGTTTGTGTATTCAAATTTCGTTACACAGAATTTAAAAGCAAAGGATTTAGATATAGAGCTTTAGAAATAAAATTAAAAAAATCAGAAAAATAACAATAATAATAAAACATGATAAATTAACTCAGTTACTTTTATTCACTTACCTGTAAAATTTAATTTATCAAGTGCTTCTACAACATTTTCTGTCGTTTCATATTGAAGAGGTAAAAATTCAATTTCTGCTTTAGAGCTAAAAGTCAAGGCTCCAGCTCTAGCCCCATCTTTTGAAATGCCTATCTAGAATAAAGGGTAAAAAAAAACCAGCTTTTAAAAGACAATTATTTTCTAAGTTATATATTTTGTTACACATTTTATACCACTTCTGTTTCAATTAGCAATTAATTTCAAATTCACCAACAAAAATAATAAACACATACAAGAAACGACATAATCCTTTTTTTAGAGGACATACTGAATCTTTTTTCTTTCGGAATGTGCAATTTTAGGAACCTACTACTACTTAACTACATTTACATGAAGAATTTTAAAGAACATTTGTCAATAATAAATTTGTCATATTTACAATTATACGAGGTCTGCATAAAGTAAGAAGGAACAATAAAGGATATTTATTTATATTTTATGTCAAATCTTTTGTTTGTCTCATTCAATGTATTTCTCGCGTGTATTCACACGTCGACTCATTCTTGTGTTTCATTGGCCAAAAGTGTATTGCATTTCATTTTCTGATATTTTTTTAAAAAAATGTGACGCTTGCCTTACTGTATCCAAGGACCAAAACAAGTTCCTTCTAGCACAGATTTTTATATTGGGAAAAGGAAAAAGTCACTTGTTAAATCAGAGGAATATGAAGATATTCCAGTGTATTATTTGGTTTGTTGCTGTTATTTTTTGCACACTCTGGGCTAATTAGACCGGGACTTACAGTTTAACGTGGATTTTAGACCACAACTATGCCACCGCTAGAAATCGAATCTGAAGCCTGTGGTACTAAAGGCCAGAACGATATTCAATTGGCCATCAGGACGCATTCCATTGTAGCAAGCCCATCTTTCAACTAAAGAACTGCTTCACGGTAAACTCCGTGTGCAATGGAGCATAATCCTGATTAAACCATTTTCTGGGTGTCAGACTTCTAGGCGTGTTTTTCTAAGTTTTTTTCTCAGCTTAATCAAAAGTTTTGTTTGTTGTAAGGCTGGCTAACTATCTTGTCCTTTGGTACCCAATCTTTCAAAACGTTATTTGACTCTCATTGATATTTGACCATATCTCTTTGATATTTGATTTCAAAGCTAGACCCTTTTCTTTATAGAAAAACTTCTTTAATTCTTCATTCAGCAATTTGTAACAAATAAATCGATGATATATTTTTCTGTATTGAATTAGCGAATTTGGCTGTATTAGTTATGGATGTCAACAGTTTTTAGTCAATAGCATTCTTTGCGAAATTTCAATCTTAATATATGAAACATTTTTCATTATGCTTAATCTTATTAAAGTCCTCTGCACAATATTTCACTTTTTTAAATATTTAACTTCTATCGCTTTTCATTGAAGTGAAGCGAAGGGTGAAACAAAGCATTGCTAATTTCTTTTTGCAAAAACAACAAAAAAAATTTCACTAATTTTTCAGTTTAAAATACGCGCAGCATTACTCGCATCGTTCTACAAATATTAGAACTACTTTATTTTGATTTACATCAGTGGACCTCGTGTTTTACTAAAGTATATGATGAAAAGGGAGGACGTTGTGTTCCGGTATGACTTTTAAGGAGTAGCTACTTTGAACTTGCTTGTATATGAAAAAACCTGGAAAACTTTTATCCCACAACCTGACTGATTATGCAAAACACGACATCGTAATCGCCAATTGTTTCGTTTTTGAAAACGATTCTTCCAAAACACACTTCTAGCGAATTCGAATCTTACCCATTTTGCGCACATTACCCTTGGAAAGTCAGCATGAACTAATTTTATAGTATAAAAATAAAATATATAACTTTTTTTTTGTTTTTTTTTGCAAAAGAGCTAAGCGAAAATGCCTATCACTTTTTTGAATGAAATACTCGGAACTTGAGAATGAAAAATATTTCAGTTATTAACAATAATGAAGTGTTTGACTAACTTTTCTAACAATGGCTTTGGCAAACTCAATGCTTCTTTTGAAGTTGATCTTCCGGACGCTCCCGGAAACATCGAATGCGAAGTAAAAGATGAATCTTCCTGGAGAATTAATATTCAAAGCCCGACTCATAGGCCCACTGTTCTGTATGGCTTTGTGATATTCCTCCAACTTTCTCTTCTGTTCAGCTTCTTTCTCGGCCATAGCTTGTTTGAGGATGTCGCTAACTTTTGCCTTGTTGTCGAAGTCGTAAGGACCTGAAAGGAATAGTTCGGTCAACTCGTATGCCAATCACAAAAAGGAGAAATAAAGAAAAGCTCAATTTAGTGTTTCGCTATTTTTTATTTATTATTATGAATTGTAAAATCCCAACATCAGAGATTTAAAGATTAAAAACTTTATATTTATTTTACTTTTGATTACAATTTTAATTTTCCGTAATAGAGCTTGATCTTTCAGAAACTGACCTGGATGGTCAGATCTCGTTTCGCTTTATATCAGCTTTTTCCGAAAGGAAACTTGGTACAAAGAGCTTGTGCTTTTGTAGTAATTGGTTTATTATATACAATGAAAGAGCTGTTGTGTCTAGTTGGAACAATACGTACCATTTCAAAGCTGTTTTATGTTTAATAATGAATTTTTTTAGACAAGTGATTTTGATGTTTTAAAAGTGAGAGATAAGAAACATTTGGCAACTATGGAAAAATTAAATATGCTTATTGCTTATTTTTTCCAGTGGGTTAACATATATTAACAATACAAACTGGCTCTATCCAGAAAACTCGTTTACTACAGGATGGGGGATTCTGAAGCTCAACGAAATAACCAGGAAACAAAATGTCAATTTTACGATATTTATATGCACACATATAGCGATTGGAAAAAGATTTCGAACTTAATTTTTCTTGGAATTAGCAGGTTCTTTTTTAACATTTTACAATTAGTAATTTTATCTGTTTAAAACCAACACAATTCTAAATAATTCATGACCTAAGGTACTCAACTGTTTCCTTCATAATATATAAATAAATTCTTTATCGGAATCATTCATTATTCATTACAGAAAACAGAATCTTCAACTGCTGTTAATTGCAGGTAAAACGATAAAAATTTAAACTATTATTAAAATTTAAATTCTTAAAAATAACAGTTGCTTTCAAGCATGTACGTACCTATGCATCTGGCCTCTGTTCCTGACCACTCTCTGCTGGGCAGGCATTCCCGGACTTCTGATCCAACCAAAGAGTGCCCACTGGAGCATGTGAAACCGACCGCATCGCCCATTTCATAACTGCTACTGTTCTTCATGCCATTGATGGGGATACCAGGATCGGGACAATAGTTGGCTATTAAGAGAAATGAATTGCAATAATGTATTTGATGAATAAAACAAAACCGATATAAGCTATATTTTAAGTTTTCAGTACCGACTATTTAATGGAAAATGGTGTAATGATAATAATATATTCCAACTAATGTTTCTTTTTACGAGTAGCTTCATTGTCTTCAATATGTTTGAATTGCTCAATTTATAGCCCAGTGGTTACATGTGTAGCTGAGTGAGCGGAAGTTCGAATTCGTTGGCGACGTCGGTTGTTGTCACTGGTTTCAGAAACAAGAAGAAAATTCGATGAGGATTTAGGTAACTTGCATAAATATCTCATATTGAAGCAGGCTGTTGAATGGCAGTTTATCCAACACGATAGACAAATGAAGTGCTGTTACCCCTAAAAGGTCTCACGGAAGGCCAAGGCCCTTCTTTCGTCTCCCGTTGGTAGGCTATACAGTTGTTGGTGATACCTATAAGTGAAACAGGAGGCCCACAAAAGTGTGGGGGATTAAAAGCAGACAACCACCTCATAGATCTGGAATTAAAATCAGTAAGTAAGGGCCATTGATACATTAAGATTTATTGATACTTATTAAATTGATGATACATTGAAAAAACTTACGAATTGAATGATACCTTAAGTGCCAATAAATTCAAATGAAAACATGAAAATTTGAAGAATGAAAATTTTACTGTGAATATATTGCAATACTTGTGAATTGATTATGTGAAATGTATTTAATCACTGTTGGCGAACTTGGATATTTTTAAATATTCTAATGGTGTGAACTTGAAGGAATTTTTGCATATCATTTGCAATAGTAAATATAAAGAAATTGGGTATCCATTTTAAAACCGAGAAAAATAAAACTGGCTGAGAATTGATTCAAATATTTTTCAGGTCCATTTCAATGAATTTCACTAATAATATAATTTTAGACTACAACCTTTGACTTTAAAAGTAATTATAGATGCGAGAAACTATACAAATAATAGAGATATTGCTTTTAAATGATTTATTATTTATTTATTATTATTAATTAATTTTGCTTTTTTTTTTAAACAAGTGACCAAATATTTCTATATTATATAAAATAGTCAAGTTAAAAGATGTAAAGCATTTGATAAAAATGAGGTTTAAATAACTCAAAAACCTTAACAACTCTTAACTCTTAAACCTTACTTTTTTATAAAAATAGTAGGTAATTTTTGAATGCCAAATAAAGATACTTTTTTTAGATTTTACTATACTTGATACTCATAAGCCAGCAAAAGGTGGACAAATATTTTCGTGAATCCCTACATTACATAGATGTCGGTTCTATGTAATGTAGAATGTTCATAGTTTCTACGTTACAAGGTTCAATGTTCGTAGTTTCCCTTTAGTGACAATTTAAATGTGCTAGAATTTGAAAAGATGGATAGAGATTAATGTTTAAACAATGAGAAGATTCATACTTGGATGGTCGCATCTGGCCAATTCATCACTCCACTGTCCATTTTGAGTGCAATACCGCTCAAATGATCCAATGAGTTCATATCCCATGAAGCATTTAAAAGTGACTTTCTCGCCAATGTTGAAATTGTCTCCTATTCTGGTACCATGTTCTGGAACTCCGGGATCAGGACAACGTAGCTCTATAAAGTAATGAAAGATATAATTTTATGATGATTGAACTGGTGATGATAATCAAAAAGGTTCAATGCATTTGTATTTAAGTTCGTAATTCATACCATAATAAGGTTAAATACTGTAATGGCGAGGGTTTCATTTGATTTCTTAGCATAAAGACTTAAAATAATTATTGTTCTATAAGATTTAAACATTAAACTCAAGCATTTTTGAAATTTTATATCTAATTTAGTATAGTTTGTATAATATATCTAATTTTTTAAAATTAATTCGATAATTTCATTGCTCAAACTTAATTTAAAAGTTTACTATTATAACAGATTTTTTTTGCAGATTAACTATTTCCTATGAAAATAATTTACAATTTTTTTTAATATTGCCCTCAAATTAATTTATTTCTAGATATTTTGATATTTCTATTATATATTTTTCTTATCTTTTATCTTTTAATTTCTTATCTGGTGCAGATCATTATTTTATTATTAAGATAGTAATTTTACATTTAGAAAATCGAATCTTTTTTCAAAAATCATAATTGGAACACAATAAAACAAATGAACTTAACGTTGAACTAAAATTTTCTTCAGAATATTGTAGGAACCAATATTTCACTTTCCAGGAATTCTTCAAACTCAGTTGAATTTTATTTTCCTATTGTGTATCATAAACAGTCTGTAAAATTTAACTGTGATGTTTTTAAATCGCAAATATTTTGAACATCTTGTTTGCTTATTATGTAAATATTATTCGAATTATATTCCTAACTGAAATATGTGATTCTCAATTGTAAAATAATCTTGTGTTCTCTTGATATACCAATATATGATAGGTTAATTTGTTATCAGTGTGTTTTAAATATATTGTGAAATAAGAGATGGATAGATTGATTAGTTGATTAACAGAATTGCAAGGCCAAATACTCCAAATTCACCATTATGACTAAATTAATTCGGATTTTGTCGAAGTAGCTGATTATAGGTCTCACTAAAAGGTACAATTTGTAAATATTTCTCTAGCTTTGTACATGCCAAGCTAATAGCACTCTCGAATATTGCAGTAGGAAGATCAATCAACAAACATTTCAAAACACTTTACATAATTTGTTATCAAGATCGCCAACTTGATTTTAGTTTATTGCATTGTACAGTACAAATTTGGCATCTTTTTTATAGATTAAAATCATTTTTCATAATAAGATAAATTAACAATTTTAAAGAACAAAAAAAAAATTATTTAATTAGAAATTTACGATTATTTATTAATCTACTCAGAATTTCATAATTTTAGTCCAAAGTGGAAGAAAATTTTTGACAAAATAAAACATCATTTTTCCGTTGAAAAGAGTTTCGTTAAGTTTCTAAACAATAAAAGCACTGTAAGTAATGCTTGTTAGCTGAGATTTTATGAATCATTCAATCATTCCAATGCATGGATCAATTGATTGTAAAATCACAGTTTACTATAGTCAAGCAAATTTAATTAATTCCCTAATATTAAAAAGTGAAAATATTTTAATAATAAACAATGATGATCATATGATGACAATCACATGATCATAAAGGTCTGTTAAAAATCTGTTTTTCGACTTTTATATTCTTATTTGCACGTTACATTTTATTTACATTATAGTAATAACGCGAATATCGTATATACATTTTTAATTTTAAAAGTTAAAAACAGTTATGTTTTGTGGCACTTTTATAACTGTTATAAAGAAATAAAAATGACTTAAAATAAAATTTAATTAAAAAGATATTAAAAATAATATTTTAATTTGCTGGCGAATTTCGTTTTTACACGTGAAAATATGTTTTTGTCAGTATTGGAATTTTCAAAGATTTTCAATCCTTTTTAAAATTATAATTTAGAATTAATTTTAACATTCTAAAAAAGATCAAATCTATCTTTTATAATAATTATTGCATACGGAGAATTAACTTTTATTTACCAATATTAGAATAAGGATCATTTATATGAATTACATTTCTTCCCAAGTAAGAATAACATTAAGAATTTTATTTTCTCAGTACATAAAAATCATTTTTAATAACAGAACAAATAATTCTATTGCACTGTAAAAATACGTTATAAAAAATAATTTGAATTCGACGAAAAAATGCTGACATTATTTACTAAAACTCATTTTTAATTTCTGCAATTTAAATTCTGATTAGAATACATCAGTTATTTGAAAATTTTTATTTGGAAACAAAGTTTTTAATTGTAAGAATTTTGAATTTTTTTGTTGTAAGAAGAATATCAATCAAGAATGTATCACAAGAATATCAATTATGTTTTAAACAATAACTTAATTCTTACTTCTTAACAGTTTCTAACGTCTCGGACCTAATAACTGAGCAGCATTTTCACATTGCAACGTAATAAGCCAGTTGCCTATTTTTTAAAAGTTTAAGAAATGACCTTTATTAAATTTTATATACAAATGCCAAATATATCCCGATATTTATATGGAAAAACCTGCTATAAACGCTTTTATGAACATAAATATATATTTTTATTTGTTTTCACATTATTATTACTTAATTAATCAATTGAAAGTACTGGCATTTAGTACAACAACAAAAAAATCACAGTGAATTAGATTTCCTCAGAAAACCTTTAATAAACTTTTTATCGCTTTATTAATATCAATTTAGATAATCTTTCCTTTTGAGAACTTCACTAAGGTGTTTTAATTTAGAATTTGATAGATTTGATGTGTCTTTTATCGTTATTCTTTTTATTTTTTTGTTCATCAGTGACATTTGAAGTTAAATTGTACTTGCAAATTCTTTTGACGTTACAGAGTCCTGAAAATACCATAAAATGGCAATTTAAGTGTGCAATTTTCAGTGGCTTTTGCAATTAATTGACATTTTTTTTTTTTGAACTAGAACTTTACTGTAGAATATTATACTTGGCATTATTATATTGTTCGATGCAATAACTGTCTGAAAAATGTTTTGCACTTTGTTTTAAATTTCCCTTCAAATTTTTTAAATTCAATGTTGGTTGAAAAAAAAAAATTTTTATATGCCGTTTTACCATCAACAATTTATTTTACAGTAGGTGGTAGTATTTCTTTTTGCAGCTCTGTACCAGGTTTTCTACGTACGCCTTTTTATGCAGAACATATTTATTTTTATCAGAAAATATTACAGAATGGACTTGTTTTGTTCCTCTGCATAAAGATATCAATGTAAGTCAATTTACTGTTGCAATGTAAATCTTTTTTTACAAGCAACTCTAGCATTCTAATGATTTATTTATTTTACTGTTTGCAGATGGTATCAGCACTTTGTAGACGATATCGTTATTTTGTTTTAACTTAGATTGTCAATTATGATGCAAGATTTACCATAATTTTCGATTAAACGATGTTTCTCTCAGTGTCAATAGAGAAGAAACTGCTTCACGATTGATATTAAGGCCGGTTTTCTTGAATATTATTTACATCAGCGTACGAATAAAATTTTAGATCGCTTACAAACAAAACTTACCTTCGCAATGTGGGCTTTTTCCTGACCATCTTCGTGTGTCGCAGAACCTCCAGCTGTCACCAATGAGTCGGAAACCTTTGTCACACACGTACGTGAGTTCGAAATTGAATGGATATTCAGTCCTATTGCTGGATTCAATTTCTAGAATTGTCCCGTGATTCAAAGGTTTTGGAGGATCACAAATGCTCTCTGCAAATCATAAATAAATTTTAATTCTAAAGTATTAAAATCAAGCTGAATTAAAAGTGCAGAAAAGAAACTTATCTGCTTCGTATTTTGCATAACGTCAGACGTCGCCGTAACATTACTAAATTTTTAACTAACTATATCATTTATGAATTTTGAAGTACATGATTCAATAATACACTGCTTTATAATCTACATTTTAAAAATTATTATTATTATAAGAATGTCGAAATTGTCTTTCTAAATGCCTCTCCTCCAAAACAGATATTTTTACATTCGTGAATTAGTCGTTAAGTAAAAAAGAAGAAAACTATTGTTGAAAATAAATGATTGCTTTTATACTGTTCAAAATCTCTCCGGTGCTTTTCTACCGAACAAACAAATATTCGTGTAATCAATTAATTATTAACAAAGCAAAAATTTGACGCTGAAACTAATAGATCTTTATTTATCAACACATCTGGTCTGAGTAAACATCAACTTATTTATTCAATCATTAACGTGTTGCTTAGAAGAATAAATAAATACCTGTGCACTCTCCGAATTCTTCTTCCCATGTTCCATTCTTCAAACACATGATATAATCAGTATCTCCACTGTATCTGTATCCAAGCTCGCAATGAATTTCCACTTCCTCATAAGGTCTGTAATAATCGCCTTCTTTATCTCCGACAGCTACTCCGTGAGGAATACGCGGCGGACGATCGCAGTGGATACTTTTAGCTGGAAACAAATATTTATGTCTCTTTATTTTTTCAAGTCGCATGAATATAAATCGATAAACATTTATTGAAAATAGGGTGGATATCGGAAGGAATCGGTAATATAATTAGTTGTTTTTCATTCACTGCTTTTAGTTCTCAAAGTGTGGGATGCGATCGTAATCTGTTATTTCTTCACTGCGGCCTGTTGGCCGAGTGACTAGCACTTTGGCACTGGGTGACACAGGTTTCGGTCTCGAGTCTCGGCGATGCCATGGACGTTTGTATTTGTTAGGAATCTACTTTAAACCATAGGTCCCGGTCTCATATGAGCGTTGTGGGGTAGTGTTACTCGCGTTCGTAGCCTATCTCCAAGCTACACACTACCTTTTACACTTACTATACCTTTTACAAGCTACACACTTACTATTTATCACTACCTCCTAGGTAGTGGTAAATGAGTTACAGCGTACGTGGGTGCAGCCAACGCGGCGTGCCTTCTTCAAGACTAGTTGGTATTGGCTTGCTCACAGGGACAAGGCCAATATGACCCAGTCCTCGACTTAATTTAAAAAATATTTCTCATTTTAAATTAATTAGAAAATGGGCCAAAAGTAACAAGGGGAAACTTTTTGAATGCAAACCTTAATTATTGCGAGTTTTTTGATGATTGATGATTACTCTCTTTTTATAATCTGAGATTTCCGATTTAAGGTATTAAAAATCTTGTTTCCTTTCACAACAACGTATGCTTAAGAGTATATATTTTTATTTTTTACTGAATCGGTAATGTAATGAATAGTTATTTTCATTCGTTGCCATTGCTTTCAGCAGTAGGGGGGACGTGACGCATTTCATACCTCACCTCTAATGAATTAAAAAATAACGTAACTAATAACATGAAGAAACTTTTTGGAAAGTTTTTTTCAACTAATGCGTTATGTTTCATTATTAATACATTGTAACCTTAAAACTCATTCATGCAAAAGTTATATATATATATATAAAATTCACTAGAGATTAATAACAATACTAATGATAATTTTTTCTTTTATAAATTAATTGTGTTATACCAAATATTCTGTGACTATTACTTTGCGTGTAATGCAATGAATTAAGTGAAGCAAAATAGGAATAAGAATTTCAATGTTTTTTATTTATATATACCTAGTGCAAATAAAGTGTTCACTGAAATTATGTAAATTCAGCATTCATGTACTATAGCTTGTTTTCTAATAAGCACATAGATGTATTTAATTAGTTTAAATTTATTTAATATTTTATAAAAAATTGATTTGCTGGGTTTCTGAATTAAAGGAGCTGAGTTCAAACTCGAAATGGGTACCGAATAGAAAATTTCTCATACGGTAAATACGTAAAGGTCTTCTCATCGTGAAGATGAGGATGAGAGTTCAACCCCTGTAAGTCACCCTTGGGAGAGTCCATTACAACTTGTTAATACACAATGTAAATGAAGTGTACTCGGCCTCTATTCAATTCCCTTATCCATGTTGCACTCAGAGTGACGGGGATCTGCTATATATCTGCCATTAAATATCTACTAGCCCAGTGACCAATAGACTGGCATATTGTCAACAACATCTACTATATATATTTACTAATATACATAGTATACTAATACTAATATACATCATATTTACTAATCTATAAACTCTGTTTCATACAGACATGTTAATATATTACAAAAAATTATTAGACATAAGTACTTACGTTTACAAAATGGCCTTGAAGAACTCCAGTTAGGACCAGGAAGACATTCTATCTTGTCTTCACCAACAAGTTCATACTCTTCATCGCACCAATACTCTAGTACACTTCCAATGAAGCAACACTCTCCTTCCCTTGATCCATCCTCCGAAACGCCTGGATCCAGACAGCTTTCTTTTCTGTACAGAAAAAATATTTATATTTAATTAAAAAAACATGAATTTATATGTGATATACTTATAGATGTTACAATATAATTTGTTCTTTTATAGCGCCATGCCTGGCATATTTCGTTTTACAAATTTTTATGCTAGTTCAACACGGGGCCTTTCAAGTCATAAAATTTACAAGTATTATGAATATTACATTTATATTGTAACCCTCTTGTGATCAAAATTAATGATATGAATTCTCATAGAGAATACACTGTTTATTTTCAAGAGAATAATATAAATTTTGTAAGATGTGTCAAGTATACCTGCTCAGATGTGGTTCAATAATATTTTATGATTATTTGTCAAAGTTTACTATTTAACAAGTAATATAAAAAAAATTTTTTAGAGTCAATTACTACTTATTTTCACTATATTGGAGAAAGTCCTTTATAAATAATTTTCATTCATTTTTTTAAGTTTATCTGGCGCCATCTATTGTTAGATGCTTGCAAGTTAAATCTAAAAAAAACTAAAATTAATTAATTAAACTTAATTAATGAATTAATATTTGAAAAAACTGTATTAACACCAAGTGCCATCCACTGCAAGTTCAAAAAATATGTATTTGAACTTGAGTGGATGAATAAAGAGTGTTTTATGAACGATTGGAAATTTGAACAAGATATATATAGGGAGAGTGTGAGCTAATAGAAGGAATTGAAAAGCAAGGTAATTTTCCTTTACATGAAATTAATCAATATTTTTAAACAAATCAAAACAGCAATAAAATTAGAACTTACTTCTACATACAGGTATCTCTCCTTTCCACTGTGCATTTCGATTAGGAAATAAATAGCAGATCAGAACTGTGTTCGAAGAATTTTCAAACTCGTAACCTGTATCGCATGAGTAAACAGCTGAGGACCCAAGTCTCGCAACACCGTCTATTCCTTTGTTCAATGTGTAATTACCACCTTGAATGGACGGAGGATAAGAACACACCATCTCTGCACAAAAAGGCGGAAAAAAATGTGGAATAAATTAAATAGCACACAGAAAAACAATATAGTGCACTCTAAAACAGATGTAACCTAAAATATTGTTTCAAAGAGTAGTTATCTGAGTGTAAAGAAATTATATATGCGGCACCTTTCAGCTCAAAAATGCAAATTATTAAAATTTTATGGCCAATAGATGAATTGTTAGAGCTCCATAGCATCGCAGTTGAACATCCAGCTGGTGAATAATTCAATTTTAGGTACTAATTCCTATTTCTAATTTGATTGACTATGAGTTCCACGCAATATAAACTAATGCCATTCATTTAGAAAGGGCATACGATTGGATTAAAGGAAACATGGCGGTCAAATCGAGGAGTCGTTCGACATTTGTGCCAAACATACGCCCTTATTCGACAATGTTGATAGGAAGGGTTGAAATATGACAGAAGACAACGCAAAGAAGGCAGAGGTTGATCTAAATAAGTGGTTTTCAAAGGGCGCCTTAAAAGAGTTTTGAGTGTTCCCTGTGATATTCCAGAGAAATATGTCTTTAGATATAAAGGTAAATATAGCAATTCTTTTTATCAGATTTTTCGTTCAAAGACAGCTGTCATTATATACAACTAATCCTTCCGATTTTTTTTTTCTTATTCTTTCTTCATAAAAAATAGCCAAACAGAGATAATGCGCCAAACGAAGATTTCTGAGAAACTAGAAGAAGTAACTTCCATGGTTAGCTACTAGAAGTGCTAGCGTTTATGTGATTTTCAATGTTAAAAAAATTTCTATTGCAGCCCATGAGACTCAGAGGTCTGTAAATATGTGGAGTTAACGATCTAAATAAATAGTTGTGAGGTGTTGTCAGTGGATGTGGTATTCTTACTATATTATAACATAGTATGAATATGTTTTGCACGGTAATTTTCTGTTTCTGATAGAGCTGAAATCACTTCTTATCAAGTCTCAGAACAGATAACAAGAAATATGTAAGCTCATATTTTACGCAAGTCGCTTATTTTGCCTTTCTATACCTATTTCTATACCTATACCGTGAGCGAATCGACATTTTGAGCACTTTCCTATGTAAATAACATGTCATATGTAATTAATGTTTATTTTCGGTGCACTGAATGCAGTGTCATAACTTTTCTTCAAAATTTTTCTAGAAAACTATGCAGTGTAGTATGGTTTCTTAAGCAACTTTCATGTATTTTGAGCGAGGATTCCCAAAGCTGCACCTCGTATATTCTATTGATCTACGTCACCATTTACTGTTAATCGTAAAGAGCATCCTATGATACCACCTGCTGAAAATGCTATTTGTTAAAAAAATAATAAAGTAAGCTAACTTTTACAAAGAGTTTTTAGTTCTTATCTGCGACTGCATTCCACGTATTTTTCAGGCTCTAACACACATTAATATATGATGTAAGTCAGATTTTGTATAATCTTATAAGTCCGGATACCTCCTTCCTTCATTCGTAACTGATGTGAGTTTAAAAGACTGTTTGTTTGTATTTAATATTTAGATTATTTTAAACTTTATTTTTCCTTTATTTTTCAGCAAATAGTATTTTCAGGCTGCTGTTATAGAATAGATTTTTACGAAACTTTCTTAAAAAAAAAATTTCCAACTATTATATGAAGTGGTATGAATTATACATATGGCCCACACAACAGAATTCGACGATTTTTAAAAATATAATACACAAATTATAGGCAGAAAATTACAGTAAATGGCTCTCAACAGAAATGCTTTTCAATACCAATTACAAATTTTTTTTCAAGTTTCATGAAATAAAATTTCAAAAAAAAAAAAAAAAAAAAAAGTTTTACTTTGATTACAAGTTTCTAGTTAAACAAACCAAACAAGTTATGAGTACCGTTTCTTCAATAAAAAATTGTAAGCAAAATTACTTAAGCAAGTAGGAACTTTATCAGTCCATTTGTCTCCGACACAAGCTATAGCCCTGGAGCCCTTCAAGGTGTAGCCCAATGAACATCTGTAGCGGAGAAGATAATTCTCTGGAGCCATGGTGCGATTGACATGCTCAGAGGCCTCGTAGATGACACGGCCATGTGCTAACTTTTTCTTCGGGAAAGGACAATCTAAAATAAAAGATTCATATATAAATATACCATTCAGTATTTAGCAAATATATTTTTTTTTTCTCAAAACAACTAGAATAAAAAAAACCAGCTTTAATGTATAAGTTTACATAGCCAAAATGTTCAATCGTTGCTATTGCTGAACGTGTACGTCAATTCAGAACTCAGTTGTTGATGTAATGCGCAGGCTAATGTGTTTGCCCAAAGTGTCAGCTACATTTCTGTTTTTGCATTCTCATTTAAAGCTGTTTTGGTTTTGAGATTTATGTTTGGCGTTTGGTGAAGCATGTGTTTTGAATAATGTTGGATTAGCAGCATCTGTACCAAAATAAATTTATTTTAAACCTTTGTACTCCGGATTTTGTAAAGATAAATAAAATTTGAAAAAGTTACTATATCCCCATCCTTGGGAGTGAGCATTAAAATCACCAAATAATAAAGAGCAGCTGCTCCAGCCATCAAATAAGCAGTTTAAGTTTGGCCGATTATTGGGAGTATTATACAGAAAAAGATGTGATAGTGGAGAACACTTCTCCAAGCATTGCTGTCAACTAATTCGAGTCAGTCATTGTGAGCCTACCAGCCATTTTTGTTGTGAAAGAATCCTTAATATACGCAATGATTCCTGAAGCAACCTGTCGTGCACGTTTCAAGCAAAATGCTTGGTATCCATTTATAAGTTAAAATATCTTGGGAAACACCTTCACACATGTTGATTAGCAGACTCTCCGACTTACCCACTTTGCTTGACTAATTCTGAAAGGAGTGGTAATCACTTGAACTACTGTCCTGGACTAATTGGTGTAGTAGCTGTAAATACTGACAAATGATTTTAATTATTTTATGTGTGTTTCTGAACTGTATTGGGCTGCCCGTCACAGACTCTTGGCAGTCCTGCCTAGATCTGGCGTAGGGTAAAAAAATTGAAAAAATTTGTTAAGATAATTATAGATTTCAATAAAATAATAAGCATTTCCATGCCTCCAAATATCTTAAAATTTTATTTTTAAATATTAAATTTATAATAACTTTTGAATTGATTTACTATCATGAATTTTGAAGCAAAGATTGAATATTATTGAAAGTTTCGAAAAATTAAGTCTTTTGCTACTAAAGATAGTTTTTTGTACTGTCATTGTATCTCTTTATAGTATTAATGCTCTGATGAATGAATAATAATATGAGTGCTTTGTAGTATGAATGCTCAACTATTCTTTGAATGCTCTGGATGAAATTAAAACATTACTTTAATTATGCATTGCAGAATATCATTTCAAAGAATGATATAAAGTATAGGTTTTTTTAAATTTTTAACTGGAGAAGGAGCAGTCTAATGAACAGCACATCCGTACTTGTAGAACCTGATTTAAAACCAGATTTGTGAAGCCTAACTGTAGGCTTCTGCCTATATATCGGGATGAGCATTTAAATTCGTAGATTGAAAAATCTTGTCATAGACATCTCCAGGAACAGAGGATGAGGATGTTAAATTCCCTATCCGTCTCTAACATGTTTTTTTTCTTTACAACAAACTGTAGCGATATCCTCTATATAAACTCTAGCAGCCTAATAAAATTTAGCCTTGGTAAAGTTGTCAGACACCCGTGTGGTGACCGGATGAGAAAGAATTGTCCCAACGTAGTCCTTGCGTGTCGTAAGAGGTGACTAAACAGGACCTGGCCCTCCTGGTTGGGCGTAGGGTTAACAACCCTGCTGTAAAAAAACAGCTGTTTCGAAGTCTAATAAAGATATAGCCGGACTGCCTCCACGGAAAAAGACCTTGGAACGATTAATGGGCCTGAGATTTGGTTTATGGAACGTACGTTCGCTATATCAGAGTAAAAAGTTACAAGTGCTCATCAAGCAGATGGACTCATATAGAATTGATTTACTAGCGATTCAAGAAATGAGATAGACAGGTAACGGAATGATGGACGTACAAAAACACACCATCTGTTATAGTTGCCATGACACAAAACACTCCTTTGAAACTGGTTTTGTTTTGTACAAGAAAATTAAACATCTTGTTATGGACTTTCAGGCTGTCTCGCCAAGTCTATGCTATCTACGCCAAGAGGAAAGTTCAATGATTATTCTATCATTAATGTGCGTGCACCGACGGAAGAAAAGGAAGATGAGGAAAAGGATAGATTTTATGAAGAACTTCACCGTTTGTGGGAACGATGTCCAAGACATGATGTACAAATTATAATGGGTGACTTTAATGCCAAATTGGGCAAAGGGATAGGAAGAAACAGCTTGCATAGCATAATATGGTGATTGAAAGCACTCTGTTCCAGCACAAAGATATCCATAAGATAACTTGGAGATAACCAAGAGACCATAAGATAACTTCTACTTATAATCAAATTGACTCCAGACATGTTTCGAACCTTCTGGATGTCAGAACTTTTAAAGGAGCTAATGCAGACTAAGATAATTTTTTTAGTCATCTGTAAGATTAGAGAAAAAGTTGTGATGGCCAAGAACTCAAAAAAACCTGACTTGGCAAAAATTAACTGTAACAAACTTAGCGATCTTAAAATGAGGAAAGAGTATCAAACAGTTCTAGATAAGGAATTGAGTAAAAATGTGTTAGATGATGATGTGAACCGAAAATGGGAATCTACAAAAAGATCTACTTTATTCACAACTGAAAGCGAAAGGGTACCAGTCATACAGGATTGGTTTGACAACGAATGCAGAGCTGCAACCGAAAACAAAAATAAACCATATAGAAAAATGATTAACAGGAAGTTCACAAGGAATGCAACTGAGGAATATAAACAGGCTCGAAGAAATGAGAAGAGACTACACAAAAGTAAGAAGAAATGTCACAAGGAAAACTTGTTAGGAGAAGTCGAGCGGCTGAGGTCCAGCAATGAAAGCAGAGTTTTCTATAGGGCTGTGAACTAAGAGCGCAAAGTCTTTAAACCAAGGACCCCCCTCTGTAAAGATAAAAACAGAGGAATTATAAGTGAAAAGGAAAAGGTTATTGAGAGATGGGTAGAACATTTCTATCAATTACTTAATACCGGTACCCAGACTCCATCACAGGGTATAACCGAAGCACCTGCAGAAAAATATGAGGAAGAGAATTTAATTGAAACACCTACTATAGATGAAGTGCAAGACATTATTGATAAATTGAAATACCATAAAGCTGCTGGACCTGATGAAATCTCTCCAGAATTAATAAAATATGGTGGAAAAAAAATTGACAAGAGTAATTTATGAAATTATAATTTTAATATGGGAGTTAGAGATTGTACCAAAAGAATGGAATCTTGGCATTCTGTGTCCAGTTCATAAAAAGGAGATGCCTTAAACTGTGAAAACTACAGAGGAATTAGCTTACTCTGTATTGCATATAAAGTCTTCTCAAACATCCCTTTTTAAACATTTATCACCTAATGTGGATAGTCAAATTGGAGATTACCAATGTGGGTTTAGAAAGGGAAGGAGCAAAGTTGATCAAATTTTCACACTGAGACAAATTTTAGAAAAATATAGAGAATATGAAATGGAGACTGATCATTTGTTTATAGATTTTCGTGCTGCATGTAACAGTATCGACCGATCGGTAATGCGGGGTCAATTGTTGTCAGATTTTTGCTGTACCAGAAAAGTTAATCAATCTCCTGACGCTGACTTTCACAAATACTCTTTCTATGGTACGCATACATGGGGAATCGTCCAGGCCTTTTGCGATTGTTAATGGTGTTAGGCAAGGGGATGCTCTTGCATGCCTTCTATTTACAGAGACTTTGAAAAAAGTTATCAGAGATTCTGGTATAAACACAAGGGGGGCAATATTTAACAATCAGTGCAGATTCTGGCTTATGCAGATAACATAGACATCATCGCCAGATCTGAAAGTACATTGAGGGAATCTTTCCTTGACCTGGAGGGGGCTGCTGGAGATGCAGGGCAAACAATAAATGAAGGAAAAACCAAATACATGTTTTGCGGAAAGAGAGACTATCCTGGTGATTTCTTTGAAATCGAGCAACATAGATTTCAAAGTGTTAAAAAGTTTACTTACCTGGGATCTGAGATTGAATACCAAAATCAAACCAGCCTCGAGATCCGAAAGAGAATTATTGCTACCTATTTGGTCTTAGAAGCCAATTAAGATCCCACCTGATTAAAAGAAGAACTAAAATTTTATTGTATAAAACTCTCATAAGACCAGTATTAACATATGCATCTGAAACATGGTCACTAACAGCACTAAGCAAGAGAAGAGAAAATGTTGGCAATCTTTGAAAAAAAAGTGCTACGAACGCTGGTGGTCGATAGGTTGTTCGTGCCATAAAAATATCCCGCGGTCAGGACAGGATTAATCTTTTTGTCCCTAGACATTTTCTTCTTACCAGGCCCACTCCCTCTCCCTCAAGAAATAGAGCACACAAATACAACATATATATACCAATAAATAAAACCAAACTAAATAATGTGAAAAACTAAAACAAAACTTAAACTTGTATTAATAAAAAATGTTTAATATACAACAATAAATTTTAATTTTACTAGTGAAATTTAAACAGCTTGTAAATATATTTAAAAAAAAAAAAATTGAAATTTATTTTATTGCATGTCTAACATAAGTTGTTATACAATAACAATAACACATTAAAATACTAATTGTTTAATTTAATTTTTTTGTTTAATATTAAATAATATATCATATTATTTAATAATATATTTTATTATTTTATATATTTCAAAAATTCTAAATTATTGGGAGCTTTACTTTCAATAAGAATAAACATAACACCACATTTCTTTAAGATTTTAGATAATCATAATAACCATATAAAAATATATTTTTAATTCTTAGGATAATAAGAATATTATATAGTTATTATTCTTATCGCTATGTGCAACCTAGATCTACCTCCTCGTGGTGCATCGACGTCTTATATGGCAAAATGATCTAGAAACACGAAACTAAAGTGTGAGTTTTTTCAGAGTTATGCAGTGGAACGCAGGTGGATTTCCCTTTTACAGTTAAATAACCAGGAGTTGGCATAATATTCCGTTAAGGCAATAAATGAAAAGATCCTTAGGTGCTTTTTTTTGTTGTTGTAGTTGAGGATGCGGACGCTAGAAACCGTCACAAGCCCTGGTGCTATCCTATTCATAATATCCCTGATATGGCTTGAGAAATATCGGTGGCATTGCTACGGATTTACTATTGTCTCCGCAAGCTCCTTCACAGAATTCAACTGGCTCCTGACCCTCTCTGCCTCCTGTGTGATAACCAGGAAGAAATGGACGTGTCTCACCTTGCTTCCTGCTCTGCACTGCCTCCCGTTTCTTTACGGAAGCGTTATTGGATTGCCAGACTTAAGTGGATGGATTAACTGATGCCATTTATCTCTATCATTTATTTTTTATGATATCTGTTGTCCTTTAAATTTGCCATTGGAAACAAAAAAAAATTGTTATCGCTATAAAAAATCGGAAAGTTATCGGAAGAATTACCTTCATTAAAAAGAAACATAAGGACACATTTTCTTTGGATTTCAGAATTCGCAATAACCATATAAAAAATAATATATTTTTGTTTATCCAACAGTTTATGTCCACTTGTCCAACAGAAAAGTAAACTATCTTATATACAAATCTTCTCAAAATAGACAAGACACCCAAAAAGTGATGACACCCACAATCAGAGTACTGGAGGATGTAGATTCGAATCCATCTTTCAAGTGTTTTGCAATAACTTGTTTTAAGAAAAGAGGAGAGATGAAGAATGATTGTGACTGCGCGTGTTAAGCGTCTCGCATCAATAGTGAAAGTTAACAGCCTGGTTGGAAGATTGCCGGGTTTTCCCCTCTTTAAAACGCACATGCGGATCAGTTACCCCTAGGGATTTTCTGTAAGATTCCATTTCCCCATAAATATTGGCTGTATTAGGGTATGACTGATTGATATGAAATAATAATAATTAATAAAAGTTTATGTTGACTAAAAATAATGTGTTCTACTCAATAATAGCATTTATTGAAAAATAAATTATTTTTTTAAAATTATTTTTGATGAAGTAGTATTATGTATGGGATAACTAATTAGTATTTAATTGTTATTAAAGTTAATAAGCATATAAACATAATTGTTTTATTAAGTAAGCTTAAGTAGCATATTATTGTCGGTTTTTCTATTTCTCCCTTTTTTTATTCTTTATCGTACATTTGTATTGTTACAGAAAGTGGTCTGCCTTCTATGCTTTATGTACACTTGAAATAACCCACCACTGGGCAATGAGAGAAGGAGTTTTAGGACTTATTTCCCACTAATTTGTGTCATATATATAACCTAGAAAATATTCTGAAAAAAAAAAACACACCAGAAAACTCTCATCAGACAACCTAACTGCAGATTAAAGACACTTTTAATATTACCACAACCCTTATCGAATTTCCTGGTTTTTTTGAGAGCTGCAACTATAACATTAACATCGGATTTGAACCTGAACCCTCCTATGTGCTAAAAGCACTCATTACCACAGACACGAGTTGGACTTTATTGTAAATATTAATAACAATAAAAAATAGTGCCTCGATTAAAGTCGGCTTTATATAAGAATAAAAAAAAAAGGGTAGAATTCGTGAATTTTAATAAATATCAAAGTAAACAAAATGTATAAATTCAAACTTAATTTATGAACAATCGCTTTCTTACCACTGATCACAATTCCTATGCACGATGCAAATAGCCATGCACCCACACAACGGTGTAAGAAACTTGAATTGAACATCACACCTTTTACGTCATGTCTGGAAGAAAAATTGTTGGTAAAGAAATATAATAATTGCAATATCAAAATTTCCTGAAAAACAACTGTTAAATTTCATAACAATATTAAAAATGACGGAAGTTTTCACAAAAGTTTTTTGCCCCAAAAGCGTTCCTTCAAAATAGAATGCATTTTTTAATATCTAAGATTGAATAAGTTTCGATATAGATTAGACTGAAATTTATCCCAAAATTAATTCAGTTTCTATTTATTTGTTAAAAATAACTACAAATTTAATCAATGAATCAGGACCAAAAGATTGATACATATGTTGTTCTTATGTAGCTGGCAATACAGAGACAGTGGATGCCATAAGCAAGGGCTGCACCGCTGTTACTCATTAAGGGGGCACGAGTAGTTTGAAGATAGGCTACGGAAGTGAGTAACACTCCCCCCACAACTCTCTACGATGCTATTAGACCGGTACCTAAGGTTTAAAGTGGATTCCGAATCACTACAAATATCCATGGCACCGCCTGGACCTGTGATGCCCAGTGCCAGAGAGTTAATCACTCGGCCATTAGACCCCATGTATCTCGTTGTTAAATTTGTCACCAAGATCACAAAGCTATCGTTAACTCAATAGTATACTATAAGTAGTATGCAGCGTATTTTAAAGAAACAAAAAGCGTATACCATAGTAAATGAAACACTTTTAGAAAAAAAAAGCTGCTTGGCCATCAGGCCTCATGTTGATACATATAAGACAATAAAAATGTTATGGAGGCTCTGTATATTAATACTGACATATTTTAAATATTTTAGATTTTTAAAACAGACTTGATTAAAACCAAAAGCTCCAAAACAAAATATGGTGCACAAAATTACACTGATGATCAAAATCAAAAGAGTTTTCAGGTTTGATCGGGGTTTTTTTTTCAATTCCATCTATTAGCTCACACTCTCCCTCTATATATCTTGTTCAAATTTTCAATCGTTCATAAAATACTTTCTAATCATCCACTCAAGTTCAAATACATTTTTTGAAACGTGTAGTGGATGACACTGGGTGTTAATACAGTCTTTTCAAATATTAATCCAGTAATTCAATTAAATAATCAATTTTAGTTTTTTTTAGATTTAAGTTGCATATATCTACCAATAGATGGGGCCAGATAAACTTAAAAAATGAATGAGATATAGAGGATACGTGGACTTAAAGGGACCTAAGACTTAAAAACAATATTACTAGAAAAATGGAACCGATTGCCACAATTACTCATAAACTACTTGTTTTAAAGTATGATTTTATGTTGGGAGAGTTATATAATTGTGAGAAGGGACCATACTTCCTGTAAACCAGTTTTTTTCTTCTGATTTAGACTTTCCAGTGCTGATTAATCTTACACACGATCATACGCTTCTACCATAACAGATGTGTTGTTATATTTTAATATTACATCAACCTATGTATGCACATGATTCCATTATAGTTTATAGAGTAGTTCAAGAGATATTTATCCAAAAGTGAAAGTTCTCTTAATTTTGAACACCAGTGTAATAACATAGTCATAACAATATAATTCGCTATAAATAAATTTTTGCATGTACTTCCCAATCAGTCTCATCAAAAGAAAATTAGTTCCCCACAAAAAAAAAAAAAAAAAAAAAAAAAAAAAAATGGAAATTAACCCTTTCGAAGTACACATAACTTACAATGACTAAACTGAAAATCATTAATATACATATATATCAAAAGTTAAACGACAAATGCTGCAAAAGCAGATTACAAAGAAAAAATATTGTAACGTCTCGGACTATATTAGACCTACAACTGCTTCAAGAAGAGGACCATATATATATATACAAATACAGAACTCTAAGTTATTATACAAAGAAATGAAAAGTTAAAAATAAAATTTGATCACAAGTGTACAATTAAAGCACAAGTACAATTCACTCCAAGGTCGGAGATTTTCGGAATTCACAAGGGGTTCACTTTGATAGGCGGAAATTCCGGCCTATTCAGTAACTTCAAAGAAAAAAAAAACACAACAACACTTCTGGTAGACTCATCGCAGAACTCTCCTTTCTTGTCCAAAAACCCCCTTTTAAGAAAATCCGTCAAGGGGTGGGTCAGCTTTTCTAACTTCTCATTGGAACAGACATTTCTCAGCTCATGGTCTATCACTAATTATGATGGAACAACTCATGGTGTAGTTCATATTCCATCTGCGACCTGTGAAAGTTACACAGACAATCGCTAATTTCATGAGTCTCATTATACATGACACTGAATATCTGCTATCAGATTTGAGTCATAGGCTGTTCCCATCAGTACAAAACACTATGTAACTACCCACAACACTGTTTGTCTACTGTCAAATTTGATGGATGGTTTGCTGTTAAGTACTTGTCAAAGAATATGCATTCCTCTCTCCTCTGAATGAAATGCCAAAACTCGTCTCGTGAGAAAAAATGCGACAACATATAAAAAAGAAGTTGGGAAACATGCCATTATATAAATTTAGAATATTTATATAAAGAAGTTCATGTTTTATCTAGTTTTCAATTCATGCAAGGTTTTAAACAAAGTACTACTGTGTCCAAAAAGTAAAACCAATATTCAATTTAATTTCCCGGGTATATGGCGTCACAATATTCATTAGTGTTTGAGTTACGCTTGGCTTTGTGAGACGCTAAAACTGATTCCGGCGATTTTAGAAATGTTTGAATTCGTTGAGCAAAGAACTTGCATTCAATTTTGTTTGCGGAAACGTATAGAATGTTGCAGAAGGCATTCGGTGAGCATTCCTATATCGGAAAGAAATGTTTACAAGGGGTATAAACAGTTCAAAGAATGCAAAGAACGTGTTGTAGACGAAGAGTCTTTTGGTCGACCATCCACCTTAATCGACGAAGCTCACGTCCAAAAAATTAAAGATTTGGTGCTTGTAAGCCGTCGATTTACAATTAGAGACCTTGCTGATGATGTTGGAATTTCAAAAGGATCGATCCATTCTATTTTGGGCGTCAAACCTCGATTGGTACCGAAAACACTGAATGCGCCAACTCATACTGCATTGATTCTTTGTGACTTTTTTGCCAAAAATGAAACCCATATCATTTCATTACCACCGTATTCACACCGTGTGACTTCTGGCTATTCCCTAAACTCAAAGCCGATTAAAGGGTTAAAGTTTTGAGCCGATTAAAGGGATTCAACGTGAATCGCCAAGCGCTTTGAAGGCCGACCCTGTCGATTACATTTTAGCATGCATTGAAGATTGGAAAAAAAAGTTGGCATAAGTGCATTGTGTCCGGAGGGGATTACTTTGAAGGCGATGAAATAAATTTGGAAGAATAACTAAAGAGTTTTTGAACAAAAATAGTTGGTCATACTTTTTGGGCATAGTAGTATATATTTGATTTATTAATACATAAGTAATAATAAAATAACAATTATAAAAAAAATTGGATAATATAACCGAGTACATTATAACAAATATATTTTCTAGATAATTATGCGCAGAAAAACTGAAAACTATCTGTTTTGATAATCATCACAAAATAATCATACACATTTGATGATACATATTAAAAGTGAAACCAGTTATGAAAAGTGAAAGCAAATATATCGTCTGCCAGGAAAAAAAAATCAAGAAATATATCGTCTGCCAAGGTCATAAAGAAGCTCATTAGGAAAAAAAAAAAAAATTCTTAATTTTTTTAAAAAAGTAAACGAGAAATACTTGAAGCTGTCGAAAGATTATCTTTTTGTGTGTTTTTAATTTTATTCTAATGTTTTATTTAATGAAGTTTTAACTTGAAACCAAACAACGGGTATCAGTTTTCGACTTTAGTATTAAAAACGAAAATGAATATTCCTCTAAATATAAATTATGTAATACATTTATGTTTATTACAAATCTAATTTATTTTTAATAACATTGAAAATAAAAGTGGAAGCATTGAAACAATTTTTGCATAAAAGAAAGTAATCCTAAAGATGATACTGAAGTGAGTTTGCATAACAATCTCAAAATGAATTCTGTATATCTACCGAGTTTAAAAACTAATTAAGTAAAAAGAGTTTGAAGGGCGAGGAATGAATCTTTTATTTCTTGTTTTTAATTCACATCTTGTTTTTTTTATGCCATCTTCACTTGAGTAGGAACTTTCTTGTCGTTGTAAGTTAAGTAATATATTTACGTTTATTTCATATTTAATTTGTTTTTAACAATATTGAAAACGATGTTAATTTCCTTGGAAGGATAGAACCTCTAATTTTTATTCGAAAAGAAACAATAATCTATTTATTCGAGTAATTTTTACATAAAATTAGTACATAAAGGGAACTATTCGTACCACAATTTTTAATAATTAATTTTAGTTTTATTTAACTGCGAAGTTGGATGTGTAAAAAAATGATCACCTCTGTTTTCAAATACCTCTATTTACATAAATATAATTAATAAAAGTCTACTTAACTCTACTGAGTAATAAATGTACAATTAATTAGAGTCTACTAAACCCTTAGCGAAAGAGAGAGTTACGTCATACGTTGTGGACCCAGTTAAATCATGTTCCACCATATATTAATGATGTAACTAACAATAATAAGCAATAACAAAGTTAACAAAATTAATTTTGCATGAGGAAAAAAAATTACAAATCTGAACCCGCAAAAGAATTATTTCTAATTCTTTATTGTCACTGTTTTATATTTTTTAATCGGTAAGAAATTAAAATAAATGTTTTCTA
Organism: Caerostris darwini; assembly: GCA_021605075.1. Classification (NCBI taxonomy): domain Eukaryota; kingdom Metazoa; phylum Arthropoda; class Arachnida; order Araneae; family Araneidae; genus Caerostris; species Caerostris darwini. Next base: position 396,927 of record BPLQ01015184.1, on the reverse strand, counting down.
CTTTATTTAAATTATAAATAATGCATCAAAGAAAAAGTAACCCCCCAAAAAAATAAAAATTGGATTGGCTGATATACAGGTTACCCATAAAATTTAGAATTTAATGCTAGAATGAAAAGCAATCTTGAAAAATAAATTGCAGAATTTCAAACGGTTTTCTTTTTTTGAACAATCTCTTCAATCTCTCTTTCGCATGATCTTTTTGTATAATATTAAATTATTTATTAAATTATTTTATTATGTAATTATTAAATCGTAAAAGAAATTTAAATAAGTTTAAAAAAGTTCATGAAAGAAATTTAAAAAAATTTAATGTGGTCAAGGAAGCCATGGAACCCACTCCTCAAAATAATACCTTTATATTGCATGGGTAAAAAGATTTTAGGCATAGTTCAAGTTAATAAACCATTTATGATTTAAACAAATCTAAATATTGTTGTAGTTAAAATGGAAAAATGAAACAATTGTTAGTTGAAAGCATTTTCATTACTGCTTAATAAATAGCTACAATAGTTTTTAGTAGTTAGATATGATACAATTAATATTATTTTTTTAAATCTGGTGATTTTTTGTTGTTGATAATGACATGCAATTGTTTATAAGCTTCATGGGCAATTTTTCGTTTTTCCGAAGTTTTGCAGGTTTTTTTAATGCTTCTCATAAAGTATCTTCGTAATTCATTTTTACTAGGTACACAAAATCGGTACAGGTACTTAGGTACAATCAATTTAGGTACTTAGGTACACAAAATCAGACAGTTATTTTTAACAATTCGTTTAACTTCTTCTAACTTAAAGGCGCTCATATTCTCCACTAACGCTACTTTCACCGCAGATGATGTTACAAAATCAAAATAATTTTTTGTTCATCATTTCTTAATCGTCATTTTGGATTAATTTATTGACTTTTCCTTCATCTGCATCTTAAAATCTTCCCCGGCAATTGCGTTAGAATTTGCACGCGTTCTTTGGCTTCACTTTCAATTAATGGAAAACTTTTTAAATTGTTGAAAATTTCTGACCAGAACTATAATAATGCGATCAATGCTCTACAGTTTACTACTTATGAATGAAATTCTAACTACTTATGAATGATATTAAATAGAAACGATTACGAAAATGCGTACGTGCAAAATCTCATTCTGTAAATCCGGGCTTGACAAAGATTTACTGTAAAACTCATCATTTTATTAATTAAAACTGTAATTCTAGCTTTCAAATCGTGCATTTTATATTTCTGAATTGACACTTTTAAAAACTTAACTAACTTTATTAACCTAAGCAAAATTACCAATTACTACATATCACAACTATGTCATTCTTACATGCACAAGAGCTAATTGAAATTACAAAGTATGAATGGTTGATATACCATACATTAAAATACACGGAAAATTATTATGTACTCTTGCGTTAGACAAATTAAATAGAAACAATTACGATAATACGTATGTAAAAAATCTCCAAATCAGAGCTCTGCGAGGATTTACTATAACACTCGTAATTTTATGAATTAAAGCTGTATTTCTTGCTTTCAATCATGCATTTTTATATTTCAGATGTGCCACTCTTAAAAACTTAACTAAGATTACAAACCTAAACATAATTGTCAATTACTTCTCACTGCTTTGTACACAAGACACATACACAAGAACTAACTGAAACTACAAAACTTGAATAGTTTTATACCGTACATTAAAACACGTGGAAAATTATTATATACTCTAGCGTTAGACAAATTAAATAGAAACAATTAGGATAATGAGTGTGTGTAAAATCTCATGTATGCGAGATGTCATCCTGCAAATCCGTCTTTGGCAAAGAGATTTAATGTATTTTTATTAATTGAATCCATACTTCTTGATTTCAAATTATCCCTTTTTGTAATTCCGAAGTGCCACTCTTAAAAACTTAACTAACATTATAAACCTAATGAAAATTACCGATTACTTCTCACTGCTTTGTCATTCTTACATGCGCAAGAGCTAATTGAAATTACAAAGCTTGAATAGTTGATATACCATACATTAAAATACATGGAAAATTATTTTATACTCTATTTTAGACAAATTAAATAGAAACAATTACGATAATACGTATGTGCAAAAATCTCATTCTGCACATCCGTGCTTGGCAATGATTTACTGTAACACTCATAGTTTTATTAATTAAATCTATACTTCTTGGTTTCAAATCGGGCATTTTATATTTCCGATTTTAAACTTTTAAAAACCCTAAACTATAAACCTAAACAAAATTACCAATTACATATCACAACTATGTCATTCTTACATGCACAAGAGCTAATTGAAATTACAAAGCATGAATAGTTGATATACCATACATTAAAAACAAATGGAAAATTATCATATACTCACATGCAATTTGATGAAATTCTGCAAAGCCAATTCTTTAAGTACCGTCACCCATGGACGAACAAAACGCAAGTAATAAGGATCAGTGCTTGATGAAATTGGAAATGGTGGGGAAGTGACGTTGTATCTGATCTTCGGTTCCTTAACCAGAAGCGATAGAGGAAGCCAGGGAATTCACGGGTCATAGGTGAAGAGCATCTACTCAAATGACGACAGGATCGGATGTATGTTAACACTTCTTTTTGTGTTCTTGGTTAATAAGTGGGATTGATAAAGTCTGCTAACGTTGTTGTCGGAGCAAATCAAAAGTGAAAGAGAGTTTCAGAGCGTGAGTTTGTTTATGTTTTGTGGCATTGATTTGGGAAATACCAGCAATGGTGACTGAAGTAAGTACCAGAGATTTTATTAAAATTTAAAATGATATGATTTTTTAACAAGATAAACTGCAGCGAAGGGTGAAGGGTTAAAGTAAAAAGAGAAATTTATAGATTGACTTTGATTTGTTTTGATAGCAATAGTTTGTTTTCAAACAGGGAATTTTTATAAGAGATATTTTTATTTAGTTCATTATGATGAAATTCAAAATCTTTTTGCATGGTAAAAAAAATATTTTTTTACTCAAAGGCTTAGTTACTGGCAATAAAGTACATAAATATATAGCAAGCGAATGATGATAAATAATAAAGTCTTGAAATCTGTTTGCATATGCAAACACAACAATCATTGTTGGAAACCTATTTTTTTGTAATCTGTTTTGTACAAAGGATTGAATTTCTTCTTACAAATCTTCTAATAAATATCCATTATACTTAAAAATATAATTTTTTTTTGTAAGATTTTCTGATTTTACAAAAAATGTAAATTTAGTTTAACAAAAAATAAACATTTAAAAATTGGAAAAGTATTTTATTAAATTTTATTATAGACAAGAAGATTAGATTCTTTGTCTGTAATATGTTAATCTACATGTAGGATACCAATACATACAATTTTTTAAAATTATAGCCAAAAGTATGCCCCATTTTAAAAATGTACTTAACGAAGTAGAAAGAATTACTGTTAGATTAAAATGTTCGCGATGTTTGAAGAACATTCTGGACAATTCCAACGAATGATTGGCACCTAAAATCCCATCGAGCATTTATGGGACATCATCGATATGCCCGAAATATCAACGCTTTAAATTCTAACGAACAGCATGGCTCAATATTCCTGCAGAAGACTTCCAACGACTTGTTGAGTCCATGCCACGTCGAGTTGCTGCACTTCGCCGGGCGAAAGGAGGGCCGACACGATATTAAGAGGTATCCCATGACTTTTGTCACTTCAGTGTATATATATATATATAAATTCCAAAGGGATTTATACCTAGGAAACATATGTAAGGTTGGTATAAATTCAACCGAATTTATATCGGAAAACATACGTAAGGTTGGTATAAATCCAACGGGAGACCAATACAAGATATATTATACTTACAACGGAGAAATATACACACATATATATATATATATATATTACTGTGTCCAAAAAGTAAGACTTGCTTTCAATTTAAATTTCACGGGCATATGGTATTTCAATTTTTTTCTTTGTTAGGTTGTTGGCACTGTCCTTGACAACTGTGTGAAATTTTACGTCAAAATATTCATTAGTGCTTGAGTTACGCTTGTTTTTTTGTGATGTTAAAACTGATTCCGGCGATTTTGAAATGCCTCTTCAATTGACTCAAAACGGTGTCCCCGGGGTGGTCTTTTAAGTTTAGGGAATAGCCAGAAGCAGTACGTTGCTAAATTAGGTGAATACCTTGGTTGTGGAACGATATGGGTTTCATTTTTCGCGAAAAAGTCACGAAGAATCAATGCAGTGTGAGCTGGTGCAATCAGTGTTTTCAGTACCAATCAAGATTTGACTCTTTTGAGACCCAAAACATGCTTTAAAATGAAATTTTGAAATTCCAACATCATCAGCAATTGTCTCTAATTGTAAATCGACGGTTTGCAATCACCAAATCTTTAATTTTTTGGAAGTGAGCTTCGTCGGTTGAGGTTGATGGTCGACCAGAGGGCTCTTCGTCTTCAACACGTTCTCCGTCTTCTTTGAACTATTTTTACTACTTCTAAAATTCTTGCCTTCTGCAAAATTCTATACGTTTCCGTAAACAAAATTTAACGCATGTTCTTGCTCAATTAATTCAGACATTTCAAAAATCGCCGGAATCTGTTTTAGCATCTCAAAAAACCAAGTGTAACTCAAACACTAATGAATATTTTGCCGTCACACAAATACAAAGGATGGTGTCAGCAACCTAAAAAAGGAAGAAGTAGAAAAAAAATGAAATTCCATAAGCCCCGGGAAATTTAAATTGAAAATGGGACTTACTTTTTGGACACAGTAATATATATATATATATATATATATTAATCCAACCTAAATATATATAAGCTCGTAGACCTACCTATAAATATAAATCCAATGGGACCTACGGTTTAAAGTGGATTCCGAACCACTGCAAGTGAAACCTGTGTTAACCTATATATATAATTGATAAATAAAAACCATTTGATACATAACTTTTATTTAGTTAATACCATATCTGAACTAAATACTAAAACATTTATTAAATTAATATATATTATCACGCATGAACATATTTATTTGCTTTTTTTATTATATTATACTTTTCATTATGTATAAAGAAATGAAACATATATGTTAGTGTAACATATTATGTAAATATTTTAAAATCGTGCATATAATGCTCTGCAATTTCAAAAAAATTCATATCTTTTTCTATGAAAATAAGTAATTCTGAAGTCAGTAGAATGTTTTGTGTTTCTGCTCAAATTTCTGGCATTTATGTATTAAAGAAATTTCTATTTTTAAATGAAATGTCATGATCTATCGTTATTAACAGTATAAATTTTATGTATTTATTTCATTGAAGACATTTTATTCAAAATATCGAATTTGTCTATTATTCTTATCAAGTTTACGTACAATTTTATCATAATAAAACTGAAAAGCCTTAAAAAAATTAATTTATTATACATAAAAGGAAGTATAAATATTTAAAGAAAAGGACTAAATTAATGCTTAGATAAAATCTGCACATATTATGTTGCTAAAATGAATTATTTACACTGAATTGCGATTCGAAAAAGCAAGTGAATTTCTTGTTAGAAAACATTTAGTAGTACTAAATTATTTATACGTAACGAGGATAATGAATATAAGGAGATTTAAAAAACGTATTGAATATAAGGCCTAACAGCAAATACTTGAATATAGATCATAATTAGTAATAGTTTTTAATTTTATAAATTTATCATATCATAAAAAAGACAAAATATTATGAAAGAGTTGTTAATTTAAAAAATATAAAGTTTTGATAAATTTTAATTAAGATACATAAATGTTTCCAAAAACGTAATAATATATATGAAAGTATTGAAACTCTCTCAATATGTTATAACTCTATCAACATAATAATAATGTTATTAAATATATAATTTTATATATATTTATAACAGAATCCGGCATACTTTGTCTTGTTAAAAAAAAATGCATTGCAGAAAATTACATATCCCGAATTTATTTTCCATGTTCCAATATATGTGCAAACTAATTTTCATGAATATCGTTTGTACGGTATATGACAGGGACGGGCAAACTACGGCCCGCGGATAGAATTTTAATTTAACGGTCCGAGGCAAATTAAAAGAAATATATATTTATATATTATATATCCATCTCCTTTTCTACTTTGATTAAATATTTTTTTTTCTTCCCTTTTTTCAAAGGACTGATGATCTTTTTACTTTCTCCATTTTTGTTCTACAAAACATAAATTGATACAAACATAGATCGCTACCATGCCTTTCAACGTAAATTGGGAAGCAGTGAGGTCAGATTTGTAGGTTGAATTAATTGTGTTGCAATCTAACAATCATCTCAAGCAGTTCTTTCTAAATATGCCAAAGTTAGAGTTTTACAAATCATTATCGAAAGGAAGTTTCTCAAATTTAATACTCATTTTCATAACGCCCAGAAAATGAGTGCAATGTTTGCTCCATCTTATATATGTGAGCAAGTGCTTTCAACTATGAACCTTAGAAAGAATTATTTCAGAAGTAGACTGACAGATGAGCATTTAGCCTCGTTCCTTAGAATCAGTACATCTCACTTCGAACCTCAATATAAAGAACTTTTAATATTGAAATTGCAATTTCATTCATCTCATTAACATATTTAAATTGTAATACTTGTATATTGCTTATAAAATTTTAGAAAAATTTATCTTGGCCCGCCCAAACTTTTTTTTTCGATTTTTGGCCCGCGACCGAAAAAGTTTGCCCGTCCCTGGTATATGAGACGAAGTGGTGCATCCATCCACGAAGTGGTGAGACCATCTGGTGGCGACTTACAACAAAGCGGATAGCATAAAAACATTCTCCATATTTTGAAAAACACACACTCACAAAATTTCATCCAAATCGGTCCAGCCGTTTAGGAGGAGTTCAGTAACAAACACATGTACAGAAGAATAATATATATCCTATCGATTACAGCGCCACCTACCTTGTCCAATTGAGAATCTGAACCATCCAGTACCCACTCAAACATACACACAAAATTTCATCCAAATCGGTCCAGCTGTTTAGGAGGAGTTCTGTGACAAACACATGTACAGAAGAATGATATACGTAAAATTTATTCAGTTAATTAGAGGTAATACTACATTTAAAAATTCCTGAAAGATCTAAATAACTAGTTATAAATTAAAAGATAATAAACAAATTCGGTCTTTTAAATAAATATTATTAATCACACAAACAAACGAAATGCAAGCTGTTGATAAAGGAAGGTCATGATATTTCATTTGAAAATTTCAATTTCTTTAATACATAAATATCTAAAATTTGGCCTAAAGTATAAAATATTCTACTGGCTTCGCAATTATTTATTTTTATAGCAATCGTTACGAAATTTTTTGAATTTACGGAAAATTTTAAGCACTATTTAAAAATATTTACACAATTTGTTGCATTTGTTTATATCGTTGAAAAATTCATTCTAATTCATGAAAAGATTTGATATTGTATCTTTAATATAATCATTAATTAAAATTTTATATATTAAGATTTTTTTGTAAAATTATTTTTGTTGTATAATAATAATGTTTGCATTTACTTCACAGTATGTACACTGGTCTCCAAAAGTTAAGGAACAACCGGTTTTTTTGCGCCTAATTCGCAAATGAATGAATGCAGAAGCACCAAATTTGGATGACATGTGCACAAAGCAATTATGTATTGACTGCAACATAGAAGTTTACATAAGAAAAACGCAATAGTGATTTATAACAAAAAAAGAAAAAAAAAAAAAAAAGGCAATCTAGCTGGAAAAGTCCATTCTTGGAAAAAAAAAATAATCACAGTTTTATGTGGTAAAATGTCTTAGAAACATAACAAAAATGAATTTTAATAAGGGATATGCCCCCCCTAGCTTGAATGCATTGGCAGCATCGAATTTCTATGCTGTCAATTAAGTTGTCGGTTACCGAAATGGGAAGCGAAGACCAGACACGGAGTAAGCTTTGTTCCAGCTGTCCTAAAGATCTTGGAGGAGGACTCAAAGCAGCAACCTTTCTACCAAGATAGTCCCAAAGATGCTCCATCGGATTCAGGTCTGGAGATCGAGCTGGCAATTCCATTCGCTCCACATCAAGACCCTGAAGATATTCCTCAACAACTACAGCTCGGTGAGGTCATGCATTATCATCCATCATAATGAAACAATTACCAATTGCCCCGGCATATGGGTGGACATATGGATCAAGGATCTCATCCCGATATCTCAAACCAGTCACAGTCCCTCCCTGGAGCACATGCAGGTCAGTGTGACCACCGAGTGAGATCCCTGCCCAAACCCGTATTCCACCACCTCGGTAAATGTGTCTTTCAACAGTGTTGGATTGATGGTATCTGGCGCTTTGTTTCCTCCAGATCAGCAGTTGTCCTGAATCGCTTTCCAATGCGAATCTGGACTCGTCTGTAAAGTGTACAGGAGCCCATCGCTGTCTGGTCCATGAAACGTTTTCTCTTGCACAAGATAAGCGGGCCCTTCTCTGTCGTCCATTGAGGAAGCCACGCACAATTGGTCACCTTGCATAGAGACCTGAATTGTGAAGACGCCTTCACACCATACTAGCGGATATTCTTCTCCCTGATGCTACAGAGTGATCTGCAACAAGTTGCGGCACAGATATGCTTCTTCTCCTTCGGGCCGAAAGGTCTATAAAACGTTCTTCTGCAGGTTGTATAAAAGTTGTGAATCGACAAAAGTTACACGCGTAATTACGAAAGCCTGATATTTGCATATTTTTCCCTCACTCGTATATACCTGTTCTTTTCTATATAAAAAAAGTGGTAGCTATCGTTTTTGCTTACATTTTTCATAAAGGTCGTTTTTATCATTTATATAAACTATAAATTTTATTGTTTCTGCCATTTTTTTTTATGGTGAGCTTCGAAAAACATGTTGTTCCTTAACTTTTGGAGGTCAGTGTATTATTATTTTGAAGATGTCCTCGTTTCTTTTAAAAGTAAAAGTGATATGTATGTTGTTCAATAACCCTTTCACACGAAATAAAAACAAGATGTGGACTGTAATATTTTCATATTTTTTGGCTGCCGTCACACTCAAGAATGGTCTCGCCACACTACTTCTCTGTTCACACACATACTCAACTGTGCTTCGAATCGGGGTTTCCCCGTAGCGCTTTCACAGATGCCGCTGCTTGCACAAACATACGCATTTTAAATGATTTCAAAAGATTCATTTCAAATTTACTTGTGTAAAAAAATCGAAGAATGTTAAGCAAACAGGTTTATCTTTATATACATATAATTCTTCTGTACATATTGTATGTCACTGAACTCCTCCTAAAAGGCTTAACCGATTTTGATGAAATTTTGTTTGTGTGTTTGAGTGGATCCCTGGATGGTTTAGATTCACAATTGGACCCGTTAGGTGGTGCTGCAATCGATGTAATTCTTCTGTACGTGTGTTTGTCACTGAACTCCTCCTAAAAGGCTGAACCGATTTTGATGAAATTTTTTGTATGTGTTTGACAAAACATGGAGAATATTTTTATGCTAACTTCTTTGTTGTAAGTCGCCACCAGATGGTGCTGCAATACATCAACTTCTATACCGTTCAACCAATCACTATGAAAATTAGTAATAATCTGTATTCGAGTATGGAAAATAGGTTCGCGTTATCCATTTTATTGTTATTGCCATTAGAAGGTGCTGCAGCATTTCATCTCATATACTGTTCAACCGATGTCCATGAAAATAAGTATGCACGTATATTGGGACATGGAGAATATATTCGTGATATGTAATTTTCTACAATGCATTTTTTTCCCCGCAGGACAACGTATGTCGGATTCTGCTAGTAGTTAAATAAAATGCTACATGCCACTCTCTGTTTTTAATTACTAAAGCAATAAATTAGTAGCTAGAATCGTAGCTCAGTGGTAACGTGTGCAGCCAACATGCAAGAGGACTTGGTTTCGAATTCCGCTGCCGCAATTTTTTTTTAAGTACTTGATGGGGTTTAGTACAATATATTATACAAGCCTATCCTAATTGGTGCAGTTCTAGCTATTTCTTATGCAAATGAGGATCAGTTATACCCCTAAAAGTTTACTCGGACTGCAATGTCGTCGTCTGTGGGTTGTATGTGGAATGCATTAAAAGTATAGGGCCCAGCGATATAAAAAAAAAATTTTTTTGGTGCAAATATTAATTAAAGTTAAATTCAAAGCAAAGTTGAAATCCTAAACTTGATGAAAGTCATGCATCTATTTTTTAGTACAATTTTATAAATGAATTTTAAATTTTAGTGTTGTGGGTCGTACAGCTGGATTGTAACTGGGTGTGGTTGGGTAGTGACTTGAGACACAGGTTTGAGATCTCACAACTCTATTGACACACGCACACACACACAATTAAAGACAAACAATATTTAACACATTAAAAGATAGATAATTATAGATTCATGGAAGGCCAAAAATAAAGATACTCAGCTATACGATGGATGCGCGAAATATACTTCCTCTACGGGTGAGAGTCTGTAGGCCAACAAATACACAGTGCTGTGCTAAATGTATTTCCTTTCCTGGTGAGAGACTGAAAACTAACCGTTTCTCAATAGAAGTGCATGATTGCTCTGTACTAAACGTTTCTCTGCGGCAGCGCCCATTGCGCTGTACTTCCTATCGGGCGAGAGTCTCGGGGCCTACTGACCATTTCTCCTGAACGCCAAGAGGGGTGGGTGCTCTTGCAGTGCGTAGGTGGAAGCACGGTAACAAAATAAAATTATTTCAAATGCTATTTTTTTTCGTGTATTTAAACAGCAAATGATACATATTTCTGAATAACCAGAAAAAAAATATATTGTAGCATAATACAGTAAGATCCAACTTATTTGATAAGCATCAATAAGTTGCAGAACCAAACGAAATCATTTTAACGAGTAAACAATAGAAATAAGTGACAGAATACGTATCAGGTGTTTTTTTATTATTATTTTGTAACATTTATTGCTGAATTGCTATCATTACAATAAAATATTGAAAACTTTTTTTCATATTTAAAAATAATGAAAAAAGTGAAATGTGTTTTACATTTTGAAAAAATTAAAAAAATATAATAAGGAAATAAATATTCCTTTTTAGATATCTCTATTACGGATAACAACATATTATTAAAATCATTTTTATTATTGCAGTGTTAATCGTTTTAATGTTTCAATAAAATCAACCTCTTAAAATTATTTAATAAAAAATTATCTTTTTTTATCAAAATGAAATAAAATTCTGTTTCCTAAATTATAACTTCACTAATTAGACTATTGGTCCTGTAAATTATTATTTCATTTCTATGCATAAAATTTAAGAACTTTATTAATATTAGTTTTATTTAAATGTAAACTAAAATTATTAAATAATTAGAATTAAATAATTATTTAAAGATCGATTTCAAAAAATAATTATTTTCCTAAAATAAATTAATTTAGGATAAATTTGATGAAAAAGCCTATTTCCTTTCCAACGACTTTATACATTTATTCTTCTAAGCAAGTTATTAATAGAATTTAAATTAATAATTTTTTCATTTCTTAAAATTTCAATAGATGGCGACACTAGGTGACTTTAATGCTGAAATTAGAAAACTTAATTGCGATACAATATTCTTTGGAAGTAATATTGAGAGCAGCGAAAGATATGTAATATTCTCTGAAAATTTCATTACTCATAAATTATAAGGGTATTGTTTTGGGGTGCTGTTTTTTTTTTGTGTTCTTAACCAATTTCAAATTTGGACATTTCCACTGAAATCTATAACTTATTTATTTATTTTTTTAAAATTTCTTTCACTATCTTTTCTATACATGATATTTATTTACAAAATAGTTGAGTTATTAAATAATGTATGAAAATTTGATTATTTTAATGTTTCAATAAAATTGACTCTTTAAAAATATTTATTAAAAAATTATCTTTTTTATTGAAATAATATAAAAACTGTTTATTAAATTATAACTTCCCAAATTAATTTATAGTTTTATCTAGTAAATTATTTTTCTATACACAAAATTTATGAATTATATTAACGTATTTTTATTAAGGGGTAAACTAAAATAATTAAATAAATTATTGTAACTTGTATTAAAAGATTTATTTAAAAAATTAAAACTTAATTTTTTTAAATAAATCTTTTAATACATTTTTTCCCTAAAATAAATTAATTTATAATAAACTTTTTCATGAAGTACATTTCAATGAATTTGTAATTTATTGTTTCTACTAAAGAAATTAATCATAGAATTTAAAAATAAAATATTTGTTTCATTTCATAAAATTCCAATAGATGGCGCCACAAGATAAATCAAATTTCATTACAGCATTGCAAAATAATATTCCTTACAAAATTCATACTTTGAAAAGGGTAAAGTTTATTTAATATTCTTTATAAAAATATTTTAATTTTCAAAACACTGTATGCTTATAATTTTAATGTTTGCTATGTAATTCATTTTAGAAATATTTAGAATATTTTGATTGCTAATATAAATTAAGGACAAAAATTCACTTTACAGGAGATATATTTGGTACTAATACATAAAATAATTTCGATACACTGTTTTTTAACATGTATGTTTTTTCATTCATTTCATAAATACATTTCAATTACACATTTTCAAATAATTAAATACACTGATTGTTTTAAATTTCATTATTTTTACAATGTACCTTTAAAATTTTTTTTTTTTAACTTTACTTCCTTTATTAGGTTTTATTTTAAATAAGTTCATTATTATTACAATCAGTGTATTCACAATGAATAACTACTAATTATGAAACATGATTTGCCAAAAAATGTTTTTCTTCTCTTTTTAGAATCTCTAGTAGAAAAAGTTCTTTACAACAGAAATGAAAAAAAGGAGTGACGGAAATAATTTTTTTGGCAGTGTTAGAAGAGATATAAATTTCTTGATATATTATTCTATGAAAATGTTCTCAAGTGTAAATGTAGAAAAGAACTTTATTTTCAAGAGGTATTTCTCATAATTAGTTTTGTAACATTCCTTGCTTATAATTTTGTTGAAAATTAACGAATGTTATGAGAACCGTGACCCGCAACGATAAAATATTCATTACTTTTTACAACATAGTAATAAAATTAGTGATTAGAATGTATATTTTTCTATTCCTTTTCAAACAAGGTAAGAAAATGTATTATTATTTGTTAACACAGTCCATACAATAAGAAAATAAAAACTGCATAATATTAAAGTATTATTATCTTTTTTCCTATTAATAATTCATGTATAAATATTCAGAGTTATTAAAAAAAAATTTTCAATGCCTCTCAGATGTACTCCTTTCTTAAAACGAAAAAAAAAAAAAAATTATGGACATTGTCAAAAAGAATTTTGAATTTGACACCAATTCTGTGGTTATATGTTTGCAAACAAAATTTTTGGTTAATACTGTAAACATCAGCCATTTTATGAATTCTATATCCCTGCTGCAAATTTACATTTTAAATCTGCAAATATTTTTTTTGTAGAAAGTGCAAACTTCTACATGCTGCACTGGAGGTGTTTACTTTTGAATTACAATTTCTAAATACTATAACAATGTTTAGCAATTGAGATCATTTTAATAAATCTTTTCAGAGTTTTTTTTTAATATTTTTTATGTATATTACATTACTGTATATTAATTGTTTGAAATGGTCAAAAAGAATTTCAAATAAATTCATATCATAATAAAAGCATATAACACCAATTCTGATGCTATATGTTCGCAGTCAAAAGTTTTGGCTACTACTGTAAACATCAACCATTTTATGAATTCTATATCCATGCTGCAAATTTAAATTTTAAATCTGCAAATAATTTTTTTTTTATCTTCGCATAAAGTTTAAACTCCTATGATGCTACACTGCAGGTGTTTGTTTCCAATTTTAAAGAACCACCCTAAAACACATAAGTTTTGCTCCTATCATACAGAAATCAACAAGCTTGAAGAAATCTGGTTAACAGAAAGAATAAAGTATAACATAGGCTTTTGTTTCCTCTATGAAGTGTAAGTTCTAATAAATCTTTTACAACCAAACAACATAAAAAAATAATAGTTTTTGGTTTAATAAAATAAATTTCAAAGCAAATTATTTTACATTAAATTACAAATATTAATTTTTTTTTTAATTTGGTTCTGTTGATTAAAAAAACAAGACAAGACATCAAATGACACTAAAATATATTTTACTTTGAGAAATACAAACCACAAGAACTCTTCTATTTCACACTTTGGTGGAAAAAAAAAGTTCATTAAAAATATACACTTACACAAATATATCTATACACCTCTTTCAATAAAAACAAGCATGTGATGCCATAAAAAAATTGTAAAATATACACAAATTTATGAAATACACGATCATAGTCTTTTTGCCAAATATACAGTTTAAAAGTACCGGTAAAAGTGCAAACACAATAGTCACCAAGATAAAAACATTTCACCAACAAATTAAATACTATCCCTTTCAGTGAAAAAAAATTATATACACCTTTCAGATTTCACATACGCTACAGATTGACATCCAATACACAATCATATTATTTTACACGAGTATTGAATTCGAGATGTAAAAAAAATTGTTCAATACAAAATTCATTAATTTTTATGAATCAAAAGTAAAAATATTGATACATAAAAAGGGAAGGGCGATACTACAGTCTTAAGCTAAGCCTGCACCACACCCTTGGCCCTGATTGATGAAAACAAATGACAATACATGAAAACTCGATGTCTTTTCAATTTGTTTAATATTCATGGGTAAAGTGACTCAATGTATGATATAGTATCATTGATAGTAGATGGATGACATATGACCATCATTGCAAATTGAAAAATGGACATATATACTGTTTGCAAAGATTATTGATTATGTGTAAGGTTTCAGTTGTTTATTCAATTTGAACTGCAAGAATTAAAATAAAAAATAAAAAGATTACTTACTGTAACACATAGATTAATATTATCATTTAATCATTGAAACTTTAAAATGCACTTAAATCTGGCAATATTAAGACTAGCATTTAATAGCTTATCACTTATTCTCTGCTTTTGTGTTATATAAAACAGACAAGCAGCATGCCAATAGTTAATATAGTGAAAAACCAAAGTCAAAGAGTTACTATCTATTGTAATTAATATATTGTAACACATGAAATTACAAAGTGTTACACACATATTACCAATCTATGTATTTCAAAAAAAGTTAAACATATAATCTATGGTCTTTTACTAAATATTGTGTTTAAAATGAAAATTATGAGATTTCTTTTTGTCATTTAATATAACTTTTCAAATATGTAATCAAATTGAAACAATAAATCTATTAAGAATCTACAGCACAGGCATTAGTTACTAATTAGTAAAAGTAATTGTTGGTTAAAGTGTAATGCAATGCAGCAATATAAAAAGCATTAGCGGATAGTATCAACGGTTAGCTAATTTTTGGATGTACAGGTATGGACTTTTAGCCACACTGTATTTATATATTTTAAGCAAAAATGAATTAGTTAGCGATGGAATGATGCAAGTTAATATATAATAATTAAAGTCATTACAATGCAAAGATGGTTTAAGCCATTTCTTGGTGAACATGTAATAGTTAAGTTTATTTTACTTACAAGTGTTATTTTATTTTATTTACTAATAAAAACAATTCACTCTTAAAATATTAATGAAAGTCCATCTTTAGGATAAAAGATTGATTCAAAGATCATATTAGGCATATCTGAATACCTCAAAAAAGAATATAAAATAGTCAAATCAAATAATTGGCAGCAAATCAAATCTTAACCATTTATTATAAATGAATTTTTGGAATTGGATTTACCATCTGGATTTTAAAATCTAGAGGCAAATAAAATAATTCTTAACCATTTATTATAAATATATTTTTTGAATTGGTTTTACCATCTGGATTAGCAAATTGGATTTACCATCTAATTGCATATTAAATGCGGATTCTTAGCAGTAAAATCTAAATGATTATATTATATTTCAAAGAAGAGATTATTATATTTATGTTCACGCAAGAAATGATGCCATTCATCACAACAAAGTGTTAATATGTATTAAAAAAGCTGGTTTGGGCAAGGGCGAGTGAGGCATGGTTAGCTACATTATGCACAGAGCTTTAAGTAAACGTAATTTATATGTAATTACGGACCAAAGCATCAAAGACCAAATTCAAGTATTTTGCCCTAAGTTATTTAAAACAGATGTAAAATCTTTTACTTACGAGATATGATTCAAATTTGATTTTATTGCTTTAGAGGAATGATTTCATTAAAAGTATTTTCATTTTAAATTGCAAAGATTTTCAAACAGAAAATTTCTTTATTTCTTCATAAATATTTATTTAATGCTTTAATTTGCTTAAAGTAACTTAATTGCTTAAATTAACATTTTTACAGTCGTATATATTTTCTAATTTAAGAGATTAAATAATATTACTTTATAATAATACTTTGCAAATAAATCTATATTCTTGGTTTTAACATTAAACCAAAATGTTATTTTTTTTTCCCTCAATGATTTTTTTTTAAAAATTTAAATTGATTTTTTTGTTTATATCATGCAATTCTTAATTTGCTATAGATTAATAAAAAGTATTATTATATTATTAGTTGTTAGTTTGAAATAAAAATTAAATAAATTAGAAGAAAATGAAAAGTGCATATAAAGGTCTGGGTATGGGATAGCAATGTTAAGCTTTACACATCAAACAAGTTTGTTTCAATCAATAGTTATCTTTGATTAAAAGTTAGTTACAATAGTTAATAAGCTTTTTCAAATACAATAATGCTTAACGCTGCAAACAGTTAAATAATACAATATACATAATTATGAGAATGGTTCACACAAAAAAAAGAAAATAAAATACAGTAATAAAAGGTATTTGGAACCTCGTCTTAGTTGAAAAAAATGCATTCGCAAAATGACAAGTTTTCACAAAATATAAAATTTGCGTTATTAAAATATATTTGATATCTTATTTACATGCAATTTACAATTCATTACAAATAGCTAAAAAAAAGTACTTTTTGATCATTTCAATTTCATCCAATTAAATTGTAAGAACTGCAAAGCAAAAAATTTTAAGTATTAAAAAAAATTTTTAGTGTTATACAAATGACTTCTTTCAGCATTAAATATTCAAATAAGTTATGTATACCAAATCTATAGTTTTCAAAACGGTTTTTCTTTTATAAGTCATAAAAAAAAATTAAAAAAAACATCTCATATATATTAAAATTTTTAACATAAAACAGCAGAGTTTAAAACTTCCCTTGAAGACATAATAAATAATCTTTGAAAATCCTATAAGTTGGTACAAATAGTGATCTTTTTAAATGTTGTCAAATTATAAAAAAAAAAAATCTTACATGTTCCTGTAGGTTAAAAATATCCATTTAAATTTAAAAATATTGTCCTTGACATTTAAATGGAAGACTTGTGACACATAAAAAATGTTGCTTTTAAATGTAAAAAACCTTTAAAAGTCATGATCGTTTTTTTGAAAGAGATTCTGAGAATTTGAGGATAGAAAACGGAACAAAAGAGTTCATCCCTTCTTGCACCATTTTCATTTCCTCCAACATTTCGTCCGAAATATTTCTTGTAGCTTGTAAACCAAGAGTAGTTCTTCGGAAAACCGATGCTTCATATGTCCTTCCTGCATATGTAAGGAAGCACAGTTAATAGCAGAGTATTCTTATTTGCCATCATGCTATTGACTTCCATAATATCAGCATTTTTTACGTTGGAGCCATCTATTTCCAAGATCTCGTCGCCAATATCGAGTAGTCCAGCCAATTGCTTTTGGGTTTCTTGATCTCGCATTCTGGATACAAAAACACCTGAAAAAATGGATTTATCAATAAATGGATTTACCAACATATGAACTGAATAAGCCATTATAGAAGCAGATAGGATTATAAAAATATGTCATTTTTTTTTATTATTATTTTATTTTAAAACAATTCCTCTCAATTTAGAGAATTCAATAGAATTCTACGATCAGTTTGTCAATAGAACTGTACGATCAGTTTGTCAATAGAACTGTACGATCAGTTTGTCAATAGAACTGTACGATCAGTTTGTCAATAGAACTGTACGATCAGTTTGTCAATAGAACTGTACGATCAGTTTGTCAATAGAACTGTACGATCAGTTTGTCAATAGAACTGTACGATCAGTTTGTCAATAGAACTGTACGATCAGTTTGTCAATAGAACTGTACGATCAGTTTGTCAATAGAACTGTACGATCAGTTTGTCAATAGAACTGTACGATCAGTTTGTCAATAGAACTGTACGATCAGTTTGTCAATAGAACTGTACGATCAGTTTGTCAATAGAACTGTACGATCAGTTTGTCAATAGAACTGTACGATCAGTTTGTCAATAGAACTGTACGATCAGTTTGTCAATAGAACTGTACGATCAGTTTGTCAATAGAACTGTACGATCAGTTTGTCAATAGAACTGTACGATCAGTTTGTCAATAAAACTGTACGATCAGCTTATTCGTCAATAGAACTGTACGATCAGCTTACTCATCAATAGAACTCAACGATCAGCTTACTCGTCAAAAGAATTCCACAATTACGTTTCATGTTAACGTAAGGATAAATGATTATCAGCTCGGTTTAAATTTTAAAAGCTTTCGCTTATAAGGCTATGAAATAAAGGATCAATAAGCAAATAATATAAAGGAGACATCTAAGACCTCCTGGATAACATTAAGCCCCGTTTGCCCATGTGAGTGTAGTGTAAGCTACAACAACACGATAGGCTAGCTGAGTGATACATCACTGGCAAATGTTGAATGGCAAATGCTATGCAATTGTAGAAGACATACTATGTATTATATAAAAGAGATTGCTATTTAAACTGGTAGCAAGTAATATATATCTTACTAACCTTTTGAATTCCTGACCCGTCCTCTGGCCACGAAGAATCCATAAGGCTTGGAGGGAGGCTTGGTCAGCTCGACCACTTGGGACCCGTCCAAATTCAGTTGCAGCAGTTGACCACGGACGTGGATCGGAGAATTGGGACCCGAAGGTTGTTCATCCCACTCGGGATTAGAGCTGAAATAATTGCAAGATCATAAAACTTCCAAATTCCTCGTTTAATGAAAATGATATCGTTTTTAAATATTTTATTTTAATAAATCTCAAATGATAATAATCGCATACGGCGATAGGAGATGGCGAGGTTTTCGTTGCTCATAAGATATCACATTATAGTATCGTACCATTTATGCAAACTTGCATTATTACCATATACGTATGAGTAACAATACTTGAAAAAGCAATATTTACAATAAAAAAATTCTCCTTTTATGAGTATTTTATTGCTAAGAGTTTAGTCATGATTTCTTGCATGACATCATGCACTAGAACACTCAACATTAACCCTATTTTCTGATCCCTGAAATATATAACTTGAATTAACTTTTTCCACTTCCGAAACACTTAACATTCCAAAAGGAATTTTCAGAAAACCCC
Organism: Caerostris darwini; assembly: GCA_021605075.1. Classification (NCBI taxonomy): domain Eukaryota; kingdom Metazoa; phylum Arthropoda; class Arachnida; order Araneae; family Araneidae; genus Caerostris; species Caerostris darwini. The sequence goes on along the minus strand of BPLQ01015184.1, from coordinate 377,382 downwards.
GAAACCTATAAACACAGTTATTTTTTAAGAAAACCCACAAAAATCGCATGCAAAAATCATCTCCACCATTTCTTAAATTATCCTTTTTTCTTGAAAACAACAACAAGCATTGATAATTTGGGAAGTAACACCTTCCGCCTAACCAAAACAAACCCGAGGCGGGTAAATATCATACTCTTTTTCAAAAACCACAAGAGTTAAAAAGACAAAAAAAGGGAGGGAGGGAAGACTCACCTGGCCTGCGCCACGACTTCCGCCACGGGCGTCCTGTTCTTCTTCCTCTTCTTGCGGAAGCTTCCGGCCAGCCCCCTGATGAAGGACCTGGACCTCTGCAGTCCGCGGGCCTCCATGCGTTCCTCCCTCTCCGGCCTGTAGATGCGCTCTGTGGAGAAGGCCTTCTGCAGGGCGCTCTTGGCGTTCCTCGTCAGGGTCTGCATGCGCCCCAGGAGGCCCTTCTTGGGGGAGGAGGACCGGCTCCGGTACAGGGAAAAGTCGCTGGAAGGGATTCGTTATCATTACTCACGGGAAGAAATCCATCAACTGGATAGGACATTACCACATATTAAACATTCAAAGCTTTATTTTAGTCCACACTTCTACCTCGTATGTAGGGCTTTGTGGTATAGCCCTGTATACTCGAAACCACGTATACAGTTCGAAAGATGAGGATGGTAAAAATAATTTGAAATTAAATGAACATCAAATTCTGGAATTCTCATCCTCATCTTTCGAACTGTATACGTGGTTTCGAGTATACAGGGCCCTAAAGGCCACAAAACCCTATATAAACATATGTGATACGTGAAGTATACAATACAAAAAATAAATAAGATATGACAATATGGTATGATAAGGAGGCCCTTCTTGGGCGAGGACTGGCTCCGGTACAGGGAGAAGTTGCTGGAATGGATTCGTTAATTAGTGGATCCGTTATCATAGGGATTCGCTAAAAGTGGTGTCATTTGACGCAAAGTAATCCAATTGATGGAATTCCTCACAGAAATCCATCCATTGGTATCCATTGGAAAATCCATCCATTGGACATAGAACATTCAAAGCTTTATTTTAGTCCACACTTCAACCTCACATAGTATGCTGAAGATGTACGTTGATTTCTGTGAAGAAATCCATCAATTGGATAGGACATTACTCATATTAAATATTCAAAGAAGATGAGCAATATTAAATAGAGAGTATTATAGAGTATTATTAATTAACTCGCACACTTCAATCTCCCATAGTATGCTGAAGATGTACGTTGATTTCTGTGAAGAAATTCATCAATTGGATAGGACATTACTCAGATTAAACATGCAAACCTTTACTATGATCCACACTTCAACCTAGTGGAGAAACTGTACAGGGCTATGTGGTATACTCGAAACCACGTATACAGTTCGAAAGATGGGGATGGTAAAAATAAGTTGAAATAATTAAAAAAAAAAAAAAAAAAACACCTTCAAATTATGGAATTAAAAGAATACATTTTGACTTGGGATACATAAATAATTTGATATCCAATAAGTAACAAACATATGTAAAACGAAAAGAACATAAAAATAATAATAGATAAATAAATAAAACGAAAAGAACATATAAATAACTAACCAACATATGTGAAACGATGTCACACACACACACACACACACACACACACACACACACACACACACACACACACACACACACACACACACACACACACACACACACACACACACACACACACACACACACACACACACACACACACATATAAATATGATATAATAAGGTGCACAAAAATTGTGATAAAGTTCCGTTTATAAAATAACAAAACGGCACTATTTGAGGTTTGGTTTGTTGCTCTACGATCATTTTGTGCACTCTCTGGCCTAATTAGACCAGGTCCTGTAGTTTAACGTGGATTCCGAACCACTAACAAACATCCCTACCACCGTCAGGATTCGAACCTGAAACCTATGGTATCAACTATAACTATCAACAATATAATTTCTTAACGTAAGAAATAAACCTCATGTATCATAAGAAGCTACTTAATTTTGACTGATTTTACAACAATTGCGCTGCAAGGAAAGAAACTGGAATTTTTATTACATTTAAAATCTGGAACGCCATACCGATCAGATACCAACTGTTAGTCATTTTGAACTTCATGACAATTAAAGTTTGCGTTCATTAAAAAGTTCTTCCATATCATTCGTTAACTTTTCAATTTTTATCTATACCTAATAATCTCCTGCCCTTCATTCAAACATTAACTTTGGGCTTCACGCTTCACAGCCCTAAGTGGTTTATATGGAGGGAAGTGAGTCACATAACCGAAGCATTCAGTTTTGGATTTAAGAATCGTTATCAATGGTATCACTGAACAAAAATTTTAATGAAAACTAAAATTCTGTAAGAAAATCTGTTACCTGGATCCTTTGAAATCTAGGTCTTATCAGTAGTTCTGTAAGTGAACCAACAATTGTGTATGAGACATTTAATTTAACATAGCTAACTTTTGGAAAACTTCATCAGCAAAATTTTCTTGGTGTGTTTAACAAACTTTTGAACCCTCACATATGACCAAATTTTTAAAATTTAGTTCCTCTTTTTAAGCTGTACATTTAGGTAGCGGGAAAGCTGTCTAAATGTTTGCCAGCTGCATTAGAAAAAAAAAACAACACTTAGGTAGTAGAATTATCATCATCATCAGTGGTGAAACAGCCCCATGGTGAACAAAGACCGTCTGCCTACTGGCAGATTTCGAGGTTGGAGATGTTTTCGTTTTTACGGGGCAGGGTTATCAGCCGTACGCCAAACACTCTACAGTCATATTAGACCGGGACCTGATGGTCGAGTGGCTAGTGCTCTGGCATTCTGTCACAACTTTTGGGTTCGAATCCCGGAGATGCCATGGATGTTTGTAGTGGTTCGGAATCCATTTTAAGCCATAGGTTCTGGTCTCATATGACCGTAGAGCGTCACAGAGCCCAATTAGACTTCTCACCAACAACATTCCCAAACTGTCAATGGGCACGGTCATATGGTATGGTGTGGTGTGGTGTGGTGTGGTGTAGTAGTCGTCATATTAGACCGGGACCTATGGTTTAAAGTGTATTTCGAACCACTACAAAAAGCCATGGCACCCCGGGATTCGAACCCGAAACCTGTAGCATCGGCCCCTAGTCACTCGGCCATCAAGCCCCCAGCGGAATTAAAGCCGGAGAAAATAAACTCTCAATGTTTTGTAAAATGAAAACATTGGATCAATGGTTGAAACATTCCTATTTCTGTAAAGTTATGTTTTTAATGGGCTAGGTAATAAAAAATACCACAATAGCACACAAATCTGTGAAAGTTTATGAAAATTCATACATCTTAAGGAAAAATCCGTTCAAGTTGAAAAAAAATTATTTTTTTTGTTCGAAAATGTATCTAATGGGTTTTTGATAATTATTACAATGGGTGATCTTCTAGGTGAATATGAAATGTTTAACTTTCATTAGCTGAAATATACATACAAGCCGATCAATTCAGTATGTAGAATATTTCGATTACGGGTAATCGAATGATTGATTCAAATATTTGATTCTATAAATTTAAACGACGATTAAAATATTTTCTTCTTTTTTTTATATCTTATTTGATTCCTTTTCGAAAATTATTTTGCTAATAATCGATTACTTGGTAGTTTTTATCTGATATGTAGATAAGAACATGTGAATATATATTTACAACATGTGAATATTAAAACACTAGTATTTGGAGTATTGCACAATATGAACCAATGCAGTATGTAGAATCGATCAATTGAGACGATCAATTCAGTATGTAGAATCGTTTGATTACGGGTAATTCAATTTCATATCTTAATTAATTCCTTTTCAGAAATTATTTTGCTAATAATCGATTACTTGGTAGCTTTTATCTGATATGTACATATAAGAACATTTGAATATATATTTACAACATGTCAATATTAAAACACTAGTATGTGGAGTATTGCACAATATGAATAAATTATCCTTATTTCACCATATAACAAAATGTTTTTCAATAATACATATGTATATATTTAAGAAAAAAAATTAACTTAAGAATATTTATTAATTTTTTTTGCACATATTAAAAAAAAATGAAGGACCCGAAATAACCAAAAATAGTTTGAAAAAGGAGAGTTAATTAAAAAAAATAATAAATACTGTTTTTTTTTAAGCTAAAGAAATTAGGAAAACAAATTTTAGTATGCGGAGTATTGCACAATATGAAAAAAACATTAATTATCATTATTTCAGCATATAACAAAATATTTTTCAACAATAGATATGCACATATTTAAAAAAATGAATTAAATTTATTATTTTTTTTTGTATGCATAAAAAAATGAAGGAACAGTAGAAAATATAGAATTAGTTATAGAAAAATAGTTTGAAATTAAAAAAGAAAAAAGAAATTAATACAGTTTAAGTTAAAAAAGAAATTGGGGAAAAAATTAAATTAAAAAAATACAAATTTTGCTTTCTTACCAAGAATTCATAACGCGAATCGAGAAATCTCCTTTGTATCAAGAAGAACTGTTTCATCTACTTTAAACAAACGGCAATAATTACGCAAAAACAAAACCACTGTTTATGTACAATGATAACTCGAACGATATCGCAAAAAGAGCGGATTGAATTATCAATTACGTTACCAGTGCAGGTTATGTCTCATACAAATCCTGCACAATAGATAGATAACGGAAATGCAAGTTTTGATTCTTTAATTTGCGCCATATGATAAAAAAAAAAAAGCGTGACCAAACTTGCATTGATGTTAGAAATATGGAACAAATTTAGGTCTTTTATAACAATGTCTTTAGAATAACAATGATTTTAGATTGCTATTTTAAAGACATTTAGAATAACTTTAGGTCTTTAGAATAACCATGATTTAGGTCTTTGAATAACCATGTTAGGTCTTAGAATAACCATGATTTTGGAATAACAATGATTTTTAAATTTAATATTTGGGATGCAGATAAATAAAGGTTTGAGCTGAAAGAAAGGAAAATTACCAGACTGAAAAATAAGAGGGAAAATTAATACCTCTTGTGCAGCATTTTCTTAGGGGGTACAGGGGGGTCTTTGTCTTCTGTTTCGGGAAGGGTTGGTGTAGAGCCATTGAGTATTGGCAAACTGGCAAAGCGGTTCTTCTTGGACTTGTCCACCACCGCGTACTCGACTTCGGAGGGTTTGCTCACCACCTCCGATTCAGGCTGCGCCAGGTCCTTAACTGGAATAAACATATTCATATTGTAGCAAATATGGCATTCAAATTGATTTATCGAACATTTTTTATAATAACAAGCTGTTAGGTAACTAACAGGACTTAATAGATTTTGAATTTTCCTACATGGTAAGTTACCAATGTTAATATCTTGTCAAAAATGGACAACAAGTGATATCTATATAGTAAGGGAGAGAATATAGAAGGTTTAACGTCTTATTGTGACTAAATTCATTCAAATCTGCAGACACTATTCGAAGGAAGGGTGAAATAAGATCTTATGTAAGTCCGGAAAATGAAATATGATTAAAGTTGTTGTTAAATCCCCTGAAGAGTACCAGGGAATCAAACGTCGTGATGCTCCCGAATAATATCGGCTATGTTGATTGACAGCTCGGAGTACAAATTCTCTTCCGAGGGATGATCCAGACAATGCATGGCGGTTGCAACAGCTCGATAATCAAATACATGATGAGGAGAAAGCTCGAGATCAGGGCAGTTGTCACAGTTTTGACATTTTTAAAGCCATCAGCAGAAATTTTCATATTTTTGTGGTGCTTCATCCTTAATCTTTTGAGAGTAAGAGATATTTTTCTGTAGACATTGAGTTCTGTAATTTGGTACTTAGTTTTTATCTTAGAAGGAATCATAATTTTAGATTTTGCCAAGTCATTTGCATCTGCAAGGGAAGTGGGAATGGCAGTCTGATCCAGAATTTTGGCATTCTTCGTCAAAGAACCTGCAATTTCATTAAATTATAAATCCACATGAGCAGGGATCCATTGCAGGATCACATTCTGTGCAAGCAGTGGATTTGTTCTAAAAGCTATACGATGTTCAAGATGATTACAGTTAACTGTGGTATTAATAAATAATCACCACGAAGAAGGAATATTTTTTAGGACAAAGCAAAGACTACCCCCTATTCACTTTCAAATCATTAAAAAAACATAAACGTCTTTTAAGCACAATACTTATGTACATCATAATATAGTGTCTTGTCTTCACTTATGTTATATTCATTCATTGTAATGATAAATTGTAGACAAAAATTTCAGTAAAATGATGAACAATAGCAATCATAAAAGAGAAAAAACGCAAATCATTTTCATGTAAATGGAAAAAAGTAAAAGCAATTAATATAGTTATTTTGATAAATAATATTTCTTATAATGTAATTTGAAGTAAATAAATCATTGACAACATATTTTTGAAAAAAATCCTTTCTGGGTCATTTTTTATTTTAACGATTAAAAAAACATGCGACAATCTTACCTTGTAAAATAGCAGATTGCGTCGGTTTCTTCAAAGCTGACTTGAGGTAGACGGGATTTGGACCACTACTCGGCACAACGACTCCCATGCTCTTTGGTCTTTGACTTAAACTAGTCCTTTCGAGAACTGGTTTCCTTTCATAAGGTTCACTTAAACTGCAGTCCTTAATTTGACTGTAAATCTCAGTCGAAGGGGTGTTTTTGTCTGTCGTGTTGTCATTCACCAAGTCCAGGCCCTTAAGTGCCAACGGTGAAGTTGATTTGAAAGTCGTTGTTAAACACACAGGATGTTCTGTTGTTGAAGGTATGGAATCATAAGTTAAAGTAGAATCTTTCCTTCCCAAAACTCGAGGAGATTCAGTATTAGACTGCCTCAGAGTTTCGTGAATATTGTCTGACGTGTACCTCAGCCTCCCTAGAGTCTTTGCCCGACGGCCACCTTGTGAACTGGTGGCTGTCTTGAAGTCCTCTGGGATGACCGAAGCGATTCGGGCATACACTTTTACCATGTTGTCATTGTAGACCGGGACATTTGCCACTTGGAAAGTATTCGATGTCCTGTCCAGTAAACTGGAGCAACTTGATGTCTTTTGGAGAGGGATCATCTTCGATCTTTCTTCTCCTTGGTGAGATACCATCTTCCTGAGCGAAGTCCTTGGAGGAAATTGTGTGAGCTGAGGTCTGCTTTGGTGGGACAGAACGCTGGGCAGGGTGGAACAGCTGCTGCTCTTGAACAACTTTGGAGAGCTCTCTTGGGACTTGGGGGACACTTGGTGGGGACAGTTACAGCATCGGCACGTGCTCAGGGAAGGAGATTGACTAGAAGAATGGACACTGCCGGGAGATTGTCGACCGTGGCATGTGCACTGCGTGCTGCTTCTCAAGCTACCGAGTCCACTGTCTGTAGAGTTGGTGTGGGAAATTACGTCATCCGTGGTATCCATGGAAACTCTGTGGTGCATGTGGTGTTTGTAGTGTAACGTATGGGGAGAAGGAGTAACCTAAAATAAAAGATTACATCATTAAAAAGCATTTAACATTTACTTCCAACCATAAACACTTTTCAAATAATTTTGAAACTAAATGTTATCAAATATGCAGCAAAGAGGAAACAAATTATATTTTTTAACAGCTTATTTATAATACATTCCTATTTAGCTAAGATGTTCTTCCTTAGTTTACTGTTTTTCACATTTTTCTCTTTCGCCGAACAAATTAGCTTTCTTTTGATTACAATGATCTTTTAGAGTTTTTTTTCCGTTGGGCATTCGTGTCCTAATTATATATATATTATGAAAAACCACTGATCAGTGATAAAGGCAAGACAATGATTTTCGATAGGCCGTGTATAAAACCTGACACTCCCCCTCCACAGACAACCTAACTGTTGATGAGAGACACTAATACAGGCCGTCACAATCACCACCGAGTCTTCTCGCTTCTGAAAGCAATGACAAATGGATCCTGCCCTCTATTCAAATCTAAATCATTCTGCAAGTTATCGCTGGACCACGAAACGAGACTTTTAAATTGCTTTTATTTATATTTTAATTTGTATCAAATATGAATCAACTACTTATTATGCTATCGTGCTTTTCTGCATTAGAATTAAAAGATGTGGTGAAAACAAGCTTTTCTGCTGTTTTGCTGTCCTTCGTAATTGAATATTTTTTCACGGACTTTTCTATATTAACTCCACGAGATCAATTGCGAATAAGAAGGAAAATAATTTTTTTTATTAGTTCATAAATAATGCATAATTCTAATAATATGAAATAATTCAATTCTTTTTGTCAAATAAACAACGCACTTTTCCTACTGAATTTTATATGAAAAGTAGCCCAATACTAATTAAAAAAAGTAATGAATGTTTGGCCTCGAGACAGCGATTCAACTCAAAATTTATAGGCATTAATACAGTCGTTACTTTATTAATAATCATCTTGTATGCTCGTTGTGTGTAGGTCATTAAATAGCTTATTGATACAGAAAACTTCAAGTTGAGAAACAAAGGAAAAGACAATATAATGAAAAAGCGATGTACTAAAAATATTATACAACCTGTTTTCAAATATAGTAATCATTCATCCTGAAACGAGGGTTTATTATATTTTATAAAGCTAAAAATATTTTTTACCCAAATAAATATATCCAGTGAATTCACAATAAAACGAACTTCACTTTAAATATAAGCAACTAAATATAATAAAAAATTATTAAGAACTTCTCATCAGGTGTTTTCAGTACTTTTAATAACTATAGTCATACTAACTTCATAAAAGTACTTGAATTTTCACAATTAAAGACAATAGAAGGAGTGGAAGGTCTCACTAGATGGATGTATAACATTTAAAATTGTTGAAGCCAATATATGAAGAATTTTTGTGTCCTATCGTTACAAGCGGAGGGACAGTAACTGAGACAATACTGTCTGTACCAAGCTAAAATGCTTAAGACCTTATCGCCAACTTCAAGACCAGTATTGACAATGAAAAAAACCGGTTTAAAAAGGTTTACTATATATCCCATGAAGCTTTTATCTGGCATACCTCAACTGAATAGTTCGTTTTTGAATTGAATAGTATATATGGGAACCAGTGGCAGACGCATTTCAGATAATGCCATAAATCGAAGATCTTTTGTCTGAAGAAGACAGGCCAACGAAAGTCGCCATCAGATAAGGCCTCGAGATAAGAAGCATTGAAATGAAAGAGAACTCACCTTTCCACTAATACTGATATCAGATACTGATTTGTGTACCGAACGATTGCTGGTGGACAAGCTGCCCAATCTTCTGTTCTGAAGAGGACCTAGGTTTTCTTTGTAGGTTCTTTCGTGTTTGGAATAACCATCCGACGTAAGGGGGCTGTAGCGGCGCAATTCCAATTCCGGGACAGTCCGACTTCTGGACCTAGTGGAACCCGAGTGAGTCCGGCCATAGAGGAAACCATCCGGGTGATTTGGATAGGAGAATCTCTGGGCATAGAGCGTGGCAAAGAGCTTACGGCAGGATCGCCGGATGTTTTGCTCGGATAATTGAAGCTGTTCGTCAAACCGGACACAATGGTGAGAGTCCGGGAAGACTGTTAAAGGAGTTGGCGGCCTTCTGGAAAATAAATAAATAAAATAAACATTTCGGTAAATGAACAACTTATAAATGCATGTTCACCATACAAAAAATTTAAGCTAGCTCCCAGGCGATGAGACAATGAATAATAAAACAATGATAAAAATCATTTCAATAACTTTATTAGTCCATAAAAAAAGTATTTTTTAAAAGAATTCTCCTCTACATGGTTTTGGGATGGTTTTACATAATTATTTTTCATTTGAGCAATATTTGAAATCAATCCTTTGTAGCACAGAAGAAACCCCAAGCTTAAGTTATGTAAGGAAATTTTACATATAAATAAGTAGGTAAATATATTTGCATAGTAAACTTAGATTTTTTCCTTAATTTACTTTAAAATATGGATAAAATTATTTTGATTGAATTGAATAATAGGTTTAATGTTTAAACTAACGAAGATATGAAATCCTTTTTCAATTTCATATCTCTAGATTTTCATTCCAGTAATTACTACCACAACTCTAGGAGTTAATAAGAATGTTTTTTCTTTGGCACCCACTAGCGAGCACTATAACTATTCACGGGTAGATTTAATTCAGTGTTGCTACGGAGTTGATTCCTCAGTTCCTTCAGAATGGACCGCCTCAGGTTAAATTTCTGTTCATAAGAACTCCTTCAATTTCATTTCTCTAGATTTTTATTCGAGTATTTGCTACCACCATTGAGAGTTAGTAATGGGGCCTGATGACCGAGTGACAAGTGCTCTGGCGCTCGGTTCCACAAGTTTCGGGTTCGAGTACTGGCAGTGCCATGGATGTTTATAGTGATTCGAAATCCACTTTAAGCCGTAGCTCCCCGTCTAATATGACTGTAACAGTGTTGTTTGTAGGGCTGACAATTCTACTTCGTAAAAAGTCAGAGTCTTGGCGCCATGTCAGACTTCTACCTACTGGCGCTTCATCACAACAGAAGCTGACCCCATCCCCCCACCTTTACCTCCTTCCATGAGACCACATGGGTTCTTGAACTTGGTCTAGACTTTGCTGTCTACCAAGTGGGATAAGAAACAACAACAGAGTTAGTAATAATATTTTTTTTCTTTGGCACCCGCTAGCGAGCACTATAACTAATTATAGGTAGATTTAATTCAGCATTGCTACGAAGTTGATTCCTGGGCTTTTTAAAAATGGAAAGCCCCACGTTAAATTGCTGTTCATATGAAATTCTTCTTCAATTTCATTTCTTTAGCTTTTCATTCTAGTAATTGCTACCACCACTGAGAGTTGGTAATAACAGTTCTTTTCAATATACTTACTTATTTAAAATCGTATATTCTTCAGACTCTGCAGTATCATGAATAATTAACATTTCAAAATGAACTTTTATATTCCCGATGCCCGATCCTATTATTTAAATATAATTAATCCACATGTTTCGTCAAAATCTGAGATGCATTCAGTAATAAGAAAAGATTCAGAAACATGGGTCGGCAGTATTTCAGTGATTTCGGCATGCCTTTATCGCTGAAAGCATGAACATGCTATATCAAATGCTGCTAAAAACCAATAAAATGGGAAGCAAAATGTTTTTATGAACCATCAAAGTGTTCATCTTCTGCAGGCGAGCATGCTGCACGACATGAAAGATCTCCCCTTTTTTCATCAGCACGCGAGGCAGATCTGTTGGCAGTTGTTCAAACACGCACAAGCACAAAAGCGAACCCGCGTTTCACAATGGGAAAATATTCAGCGTACTTTCGTCATTTGCTCTCATTTCGAAAGGGACTTCTGCGAATTGCTCACAGCAATCGAGCACTACTGTATAACTTCGTTCTCAAACAGCGATTGGTTTAATTTTGTCACTTTACGGCCATTTTTTGCACACTTTAGGCTAGTTAGGGGCCTGAATGGCCGAGTGGCTAGCGTTCTGGCTCACGGTGCCACAGGTTTCGGGTTCGGGTCCCCGGCGGTACCAAGGATATTTGTAGTATTTCGGAATCCACTTTAAACAGTAGGTCCCGGTCTCATAGGATAGTAAAGCGTTGCGGGGGCATTGTTACTCCGCGTCCGTAGTTTATCTTCAAGCTACACGCACCTCCTGGTTAAGTGAGTAACATCAGTGCAGCGATTGCCTTAAGGCATCAATGACAACTGTCTGTGTTAGCCAGCTGCATGAGAACAAAAAAGAGAAAGGCTAGTTATACCGGGACCTACAGTTTAACGTGGATTCTGAACTACTAACAAACACCATGCCACCCCCATCGAACCTATGGTACCCAATGCCAAAGCACTAGCCAATCTCAAATAGTGATTTAGTTTGTCACACTACGGTCATTTTTTTTTTGCATACTTTAGGCTAATTAGACAGGGTCCTACAATTTAACGTGGATTTCGAACCACTAACTGTGATTCGAAATCCGTGGAAATCACTAACTGAGGTTCGAATCCGTACGAATCACTAACAAATATCCATTCCATCGCCAGGATTCGAACCTGAGGCCAGAGCGCTAGCCAATCTCAAATAGTGATTTCGTTTTGTTTTGTTTGTCGCTCTACGGTCTTTTTTTTGCACACTTTAGGTTAATTAAACTGGGACCTACAATTTAACGTGCATTCCGAATCTCTAAAAGACATCCATGCCACCGCCAGGAGTCAAACTTGAAGCCAGTGGTACCCAAGGCCAGAACGCTTGTCAATTTCAAACAGTGATTTGATTTTGGTTTTGCCGCTCTACGGTCATTTTTTGCACAGTTTATGCTATTTAGACAGGGACTTACAGTTTAAAGTGGATTCTGAACTACTAACAAACATCTATTCCACCGCCACGATTCAAACCTGAAACCTGTGATACCCAATGCCAGAGCACCGGTCAATCTCAAATAGTGATTTGGTTTTGGTTTATCGCTCTACCATCATTTTGTGCACACCGTAAGCTAATTTGATCGGGACCTACACTTTAACGCGGATTGCGAACCACTCACAAACATCCATTCCACCGAAACCTGTGATACGAAAGGCCAGTGTGCTAGTCAACATCCTGCCGCTCTCAAACAGCGAGAAACTACTCATCTTTCAGCTGACCCAACATTAAATTATATTAAGTAAAAATATTTTGAATGCCGCGCATTTTTACCTAAGACATTCATTCTTCTTTAAGATTTCTATATTTTATAAAAAAATTCCATACGTTTATATATAAAGCAAGGCAAACAAATTTTTAAAAGTAACCTTCAAATTTTAAATCATCCATAATTTAACAGCATATTACATCCTAAAATTATTCCTTTAATCTAATTTACATAAACTTTGAGTGAACACATGTGAAGTAAATTAAAATGTGTTAAATTCAATGGGAAAAAAATGTACAAAGTAATTAATAAATTCTTTATCTCGAAAACGAGTGTAGAGAATTTCCGGTAGTACTTTTGGATATGAAACCTGTTTAGCAGGATTACAAATTTTATTAATTTTATTGAATAAACTATTTTGCATCTAACAAATAAAAAAGAATAGTTAACAGACTAATGCACTTGATTTAGTTGATGTTTCTGTAGTTCGAACAAGATTAGATTTTCAAGTTAAACATTTAACAATACAGGTTACGAATATGCAAATTAGAGAATATTCTCCATTTAAAACTGAAATTTATGTTTTCGATGAATAAATTCCTTCTATTTCAATTTTCCTCCAGCGAAGTTTTTCTCGCAATTTTCTGAATAAAATAGTTACTCGGTTCCACTTTCTCAACGTCACGTTTTTATATCAATAAAATAATCGTGCATCCTCAACACGGGTTATTAAGTGCAAATAAAGTATCTAAAATTAATGTTTTTTATATTTCTTTAACTGGGCCTCGATGGCCCTCGGTACCACAGGTTTCAGGCTCGAGTCCCGGTGGTGCCACGGATGTTTGTAGTGGTTCGGAATCCACTTTAAGCCGTATGTTCCGGTCTAAGATGATTGTAGAGCGTTGCGGGGTTAGTGTTACTTCGCGTCCGTGGCTTATCTTCAAACTACACTCATTCCCTGGGTAATGCAAAGTGAGTAACGTCTGTGCGGCGCTTGCCTTAAGGCATCCAAGACAGCTCTCTAAGTGTTTGCCAGCTGCATTAGAAAAAAAATTCTTTTATTTATTGTTTTAATATTAAGAAACGTCCATAGAGATTTGATAGATAAGCACCTTGAATTGATGATAGAGGTTGGATCGAAAAAAATTGGATTGGACTTGAATTTATTTACAGCAGAGGAAAAACTATAAAATACCCAATATAGAGCATGATAACAGAGAAAATATATCTATCATTTTAAGTGGCTCTCTAACCATGCTTCGTCTAGCACTGGCATTACTTTATACAATGCATTATTAAGGCAATAGTCTGGATTACTTTATACAATGCATTATTAAGGCAATATTCTGGATTACTTTATACAATGCATTATTAAGGCAATACTCTGGACTACTTTATACAATGCGTTATTAAGGCAATACTCTGGATTGCTTTATACAATGCATTATTAAGGCAATAGTCTGGATTGCTTTATACAATGCATTATTAAGGCAATACCCTGAATTCCTTTATCATGATCCTCAGCGGCGCAACACCCCCATGGCCAAGACCAAGGCCGTTTGCCTACTGACAGATTTCGAGACAGGAGATGTTTTCTTTTTAAGGGGTAGAGTTGCCAGCCCTACGCCCCACAGTCATATTAAACCGGGGCCTATGATTTGAAGTGGATTCAGAACCACTACAAACATCCATGGCACGTTGGAATTTGAACCCAAAACCTGTGGCATCGAGCACCAGAGCGCTAGTCACTCGGTCATCAGGTCCCAAGATTGCTTCATACAATGCATTATTAAAGCAATACTATGGATTGCTTTATAGAATACTTTATAAAGCAATACTGCAATTCACCTGTCTGCCCTATTTTTATTACAATAAGAGTTAATGAATAAGAGAATAAGACAAGAGAATACAATAAGAGAATAATTTCAGAGTTACAAAGTCAAACTGTATTGTGAAGCTCGTTAGATAACAGTACAAAGTGAAGATATCGCTTTTGTGTAAATAAATAAATAAAGCTATAAATCAATATCGAATGATTCGATCGTCTTATGTTTGCTATTTCATCTATTAGTTTTTTAAAAATGCAATTTTATATGAAAATTCTTGCAAAAATACATAGCTTTCTGGTTTGTATTAGAGAATAAAAAATCTTTTAAAAGAACTGTACAACTCCGTGGATGATTTGGCAACACAATAGATAAAAAGATTAAACATATCCCGCCTTCGTCACTGATTGGCTGCCAAGCAATCAACCTTAAACTTGAGTTTTTTTTTATTGTTGATTCGGAATTATGGATCTTTAATAAAACACATTTTTATGGCAGAATGATTTCTTCAATGGATACTTTAAGAGAGATGGAACTGATGTTATTACATGCACATAAAATTTATCTGTTAATTGCCATTTTATAACAAAAATAAAACTAAATGGAACTCTTTGAGAGTGAAATACGACGGAGGGTTCTTGTTATATCGTTTTCAGATAAACTTTCATAATTCTGAGACATTTACAATAAAATCTTTATCGCCAATACATCTTCATTATGGCATGCGTTTGGCGACGATATTTCAAGAACTGGCGATATCTTTGAAAACTTGATCCAACGGTTTACGATCTTGAATATGTATTATATTTATACAAAAATGCCATAAAATACTAAACCATTAAAAGGTGGTAACGTTTATAAATACTTATGTGAATATCTGTGCAAAAAATTTTCTTTGTCTTAGGGCCAAATTTTTCTCCTTTGTCTTAGTAAGAATTTATACCTCATGAAAGATTTAACGTTTGCTAATGCTCGTGTTTTGCAGACTTACAATTTAAAATCCTTGTTGAATATTTAAAATTATTTCTTAATATAAATTTTAAATTTGCAGTTTCATATCACTAGGGAGATTTGTCTCTTATTACTAGGTATATATTAATACCATAGAAACATATGCCAAACCATAGAGGCATATACCATAAAACATAAGAATCCACAAACATACCATAGAGATATACACTATATTCTTACAATAGAGGGAACTGAGTTTTCTTTATATTGAAAATTATTTAATCTTTCTATTCATATTAAAATTTATTTAATGGAAAATTATATACAACTCAATGGAATTTTTTTTTTAAAATTTAACACGCCTTCTCTGACATTTTCTTCCACTAGAGATGGCGGCCTGGTAGCCAATTGGCTAGCACTATGGCCTTTGGTACCACAGGCTTGAGGTTCGAATCCTGGCGGTGGATTATTGTTGTATTATAAAGCTGTTCCATTAAAGTTGTTGAAGCACTTCCATTATAAAGTTGTCAATAAGCATAACAAAGTTCACGAAAGGATGACAAGTTCCTCTGCAGAGTTCAAACTGCAAATAGAGGATGCAAACCTTTCAGATGCTACTTTCCTGGAAATATCCGTTTTAAATTGCGACGACACTAGGAACTACACTAGGATGCTTCCATTATAAAGTCGTCAATAAGCGTAACAAAGTTTATGACAGGCTGAAAATTCCCCCATAGGGTTCAAACGTCTCAGATGCTACTATCTTAGCAATGCCCGTTTCTAATTGTGGCGACACCAAAAATCAGAACTGAAAATGGCTTCCAAAGTGATGCTTCCATTATTACACATATGCTCAAATTTATAAAGTTCCTGCAAAGGCTAGAAAGTTTCTCAACAGGGTTTAAACTGCAAGCAGAGAAGTTTAATGAGAGAATGCAAATTTTTCAGATGCTACTTTCCTGGAAATGTCCGTCTCAAATTGTAGTGACACTAGAAACTAACAATGGTTTACAGAAGTGATGCTTCCATTATAAACTCGTCAATAAACATAAAAAGTTCATAAAAGGCTGGAAAGTTTCTCTATAGGGTTCGAACCGCAAGTGGAGGATGCAAACTTTTCAGATGTTACTATCCCGGAAATGTCCCTTTCAAATTGCTGCTATACTAGGAACTGACAATGGCTTCTAACGTGATGCTTCCATTATAAAGTTGTCAATAAGCATAACAAAGTTCATGAAAGGCTGGAAAGTTCCTCCACAGGGTTTAAACTGCAAGTGTAAAATGCAAATAAATTAGATACTACTATCCTAGAAAAGTTCGTTTCAAATTGGGCGACACTGCAGGTTTAGAAGCCATTGTTAGATAGCAATGACTTCCGAAGTGTTGCTTCTGTTATAAAGTCACCCATAAGCATAACAAGGTTCATTAAAGGCTGGAAAGCTCCTCCCACAAACAAATGGAGAATGCAAATATTTCTTATGTTATTATCCTGAAAATGTCTGTTTCAAATTGCAACGATACTAGGAGCTAACAATGGTTTACAGAAATGATGCTTCCATTATAAACTCGTCAATAAGTTTAACATAGTTCACGAAAGTCTGGAAAATTCCTCCAAAGCAGATGAAAGAAGCAAATTTTGTAGATTCTCCACTTTGGAAACTTATTTCAGATTGCTCAAGTATTGAGAAACAGCAATGGCTTACAAGGAGGCTTCTATCGTAAAGAAATCAATGAAATAAGCAAAGTTGACAAATAAAGCATGCATTGACACGACGAAGAAGCTTAAGTGTTTTCTATATTAAAAATCTAACCAATCTAAGACTAATCTTTTGTATCTGACACATCATTTTTTCATCTGAATGTATTTCCAAAGTTGCAAGGTGAAATAAAAATGAGTGTAGAATGGATTAAATAGTTTTAAAACCTTACCTGTTGCACTCCTTGAGGGCCGAGTGGTCTCCTTTGACGGGAGCGAGGCACGAAGAGCGCCTTGGAACCCTCAGAGAACCGGTGTGACTTCGGCTTTTGCTCAGCTCGCTCTTCGGAACGGGTGGGGAGTAGCTGCAAGAAGAGAGAACCAGAATATCTCAATGCAAGGTCTGTTGTTCAACACACATCCACATGCAGATGACCTCCGTCTCAAATTATTAGCCAATTCACGCGGGGTGTTTCCATTGTTTAGAGCCTCTCGCACTTTTAGAGCGATTGTGCGGACAAAAGGTGTTTCGCAGAAACGGGATACAGATAAACAGAATTGAATTTGAATGGTAGCGCAGAACTCATTTTCAAGAACAGAAAAATGATAAAAAAGAATATAAGTTCGTATCTTATCTCATAAATCGGAAGATATCGGCGATGGTATATTTGTTATCAGGCGAACACCAAAGTATTGTTGAGTTTACCATTAAGTTGCATTATATTTGGTGTTTTACTTTAAATGATAATATATTGGAGCCTTATCTTTTTTTTTTTTATCTAATCTGCTTCAAAATTAATTTGCTATTTTTCGTTATTTTATTCTTAACTTTATTTTAATTTATTTTATTTGGTATTCTCTTGCGTTTTTTATGGTGGTATTCAAATTTCAGTATAAAAAAATAGATTAAAGCATAACTTTTTTTCTCTGGTTTAACTCCTCCTTTTTTTATAGCCAATGGCCAATTGGCTAGCTCTCTGGCCTTCGGTACATAGGCTTCAGGATCGAATCCTGATGGTGGCATGGATGTTTGTTACTGGTTCAGAATCCACGTTAAACTGTGGGTCCTGGTCTAATTAGTCTTAAGTGTGCACAAAATGACAGTAGAGCGATAAAACTAAGCCATCACTGAGATTGACAAACGCTCTGACCTTGGGTACCTCAGGCTTCAGATTCGAATCCTGCCGGTGACATAGATGTTTGTTAATGGCTCGGGATCCACGATAAACTTTGTCTGATTAAAGTCTGCACAAAATGACCGTAGAGCGACAAGCTAAACCTCCATTTTTATTTTAAAACATTTAACTTTTGATTTAAAATTGGTGTAAAAAATGAAATATATTTTTTGCATACAAACAATGAAATTTTTCTACTATTTTCAAACTATTCAGCGATTGGTTTGGTTTATCGCTCAACGGTCATTTTGTGCACACTTTGGACTAATTAGACCGGTTGCTTAACGTGTATTCCGAACCACTCACAAACATTCATGTCACCGCCAGGATTCGAACCTGCCTATGATACCAATGACCAGAGTGCTAGCCAATTGGCCATTAGGTCGCAACTATAAAGTGAAGAAATTGCCCATATTTAAAAAAAAAATGTCGAAAAACACGAAATTAAATTTCATGAAATGTATTAATCATATTAAATCCCTTCAATAACCGTTTTAATTGTTTGCAGATATTGATGAACATTATTAACTTGTGAAATTTATTTATTAATACTAAAAGTAAAATTCACACTCCATTTTTAGTACACTTTACATACGTAATTTAAAATAATGACGCGCGTTAAAAAAATTAAAGTTATTTCAACACTTTGTCACGTTCTCTTTTGATGGGCAAATGGGATATACTTTCTTGAGTCATTTAAATTTGCCTCTAAGCCTATTCCTACGAACAATAAAACCTACTTACCCCCTTCTATTAAAACTCTGATAACTAATAGGAACAACGCGCGTAAACTATGGCAAATTTATCGTGATCTTCGCAGCAAAAATGTTTATAATCATCACCAGAATATTCTTAAAAGGGCAATTGCAAAATACCGGAATGATTGTTGGGATCGGCGCCTTGAAACAGCAAATGTTGAGAATGGTTCGATCCGGAAACTCTGCAGCAACCTTCGCAAGAAAAGGTCTAAAATACATTCACTACAGGATAGCAATGAAGAAGTTACTACTGACATCCGAAAAGCTGAAATTCTAGCAACTTCGCTGCAGGATCAATTTCAAGAAAACCCATCCAACAATATTCAGGTGGATAATGATGTTGAAAGCACCATCGCGTCTTTTCTAACTCGGCATAATAGCACTAACAGTAACTTTCCTTCCACTAAAGCCTCTTCAGTGATTAACATTATTTCTAACCTTAAAATTAGCAAGACGCCTGGTATTGACTGCATTACTAACAAGATGCTTAAAAATATTCCCTTCAAATGCATTCTCCAAATCTGCAACATAACAGATGCTATTTTAACTCTTAATTACTTTCCAAAAACATGGAAAACTGCTAGAATACTTCCCATTTTAAAACCGGGCAAAGATCCTACTTCACCTCATAGCTATAGACCGATTTCTTTACTTTCTACTTTTAGTAAAATTATTGAACGGGTGATTGCTGATCTGCTTAATCATGAATCTAAGGCTCTGAACATTCTAATATCTCAACAATTTGGTTTTATGCAGGATCTTTCTACCACGCACCAACTGTACAACCTCTCTGAAACCATCAATGAAGGATTTTCATGGAAGCAGGACACTGCAGTAATTTTCCTCGATGTGGCGAAAGCCTTTGATCGGGTTTGGATAAAGGGGCTAATTTATAAGATGATTAACTATAATTACTCTCCATACATTATCAAAATTATCTACAACTATCTTTCTGATCGAAGTTTTATCGTTTCTGTTAACAATACTGATTCTAAAAACTGCAAGATTCTCGCGGGTGTTCCTCAGGGATCGATCTTAGGGCCCTTCCTGTACAATATTTTCACTAATGACATTCCACAAGACCACAGAATTAAATTGACACTCTACGCTGATGATACAGCAATTATTACACAGGGAAGGTATTTACACATCATCCAGAAAAACTTACAAAACTACATCAACACTCTTGAATCATGGCTAGAAAAATGGAAAATTAAACTCAATGTCGCGAAAACTGAAGCAGTGCTATTTACCAGGAAAAAAGTCTCTAATCCTCCTAACATAACTATTTTTAATACTAACATTTCCTGGTCTAAAGAAGCTAAGTATTTAGGTGTAATTTTTGATAGAAGACTAACATTTAAGGCTCATATTAACTACTTGCGCGATAAATTTAATAATGTTTTGCGTAAATTTTACTCTGTCATGGGCAGACATTCTAAACTAACAATTGAACTAAAAACACTAACCTATTTAGCTTATCTTCGTCCGATAATAGCATATGCGAGTCCAGTCTGGGCTCTACAGCCAAAAGCAATTTTATTATTTTAGAACGGCTTGAAAACAAGGTTATCCGCATGATTGTTGATGCCCCATGGTATTTTAGAAACGCCGAAATTAAATATGCACTTTCCATGCCTAGCTTTAGGGAATATGTGGCTAAAATTGCAAAAAACTTTTATTCATCACTCAATAGATCTAGTAACTCTGTCATCCAAGCATTAAATCAATTTGAATATGATATTTCTCTGCACTCGTCTCGTAAAAGACCTAGATGTGTTATAAACATCAATCAGTAGACTGCATTTCTTCTCTTGCATTTTTCTATGGTCCTGGTAACTTCAGGTTAAGTTCGCGCTCCGCGTACGTATATTTTTGTTTGTTCTTTTAAATACTCCTGCGTGGGTGCTATGTTGTGCTTCGGCTTTAGGTTCTCTCCGGTCTTTTTCTCTTTTTTTTTAGTAGTTGTGCTTTGTATTTTCTTGTATATGTTTTTTATATTTTTACTTTTTCTATATATTGTGTAAATTGTTTTTTGTTATCAATGGGCAGTGACCGACTACCACTGTTTAATTATTTCTTGCTAATAGAAGGTTTGGTCGCTTCGCGACCAAGGAACTCCGATTAATCGCACCGATTCACAAAAGTTTTCCTGGAATTCAAATGGTCAATTGAAGAACTTACTATAACTTTCTTTTACATTTTGCAAATTATAGTTTTTAATTACCATAACGCGTTTTGTACAATTGATTGACATTTTCTGTTGATTATTTTGACTTTTCATCAATATTTTTTTCGTAATATAATTTACTAAAGCCAGAAATGCTTGATTTTTTTTTTAGTCAGACAACGCTGGATCATATATGTCAGTGCTTGTATAAACGTCATTAGATAATTTTAACGCAGAGTTTCAGTAAAGATAACTCATCATGTTAAAACTGTTCATTAATATTAATTGTTCATTCATTAATATTAATTATTAACATCAATAATAATTTATTATTGATGTTGCTAATTAATTATCATTAATAATAATTAATTTTACATCAATAATATTTTTGCATTTCTTTCTCATTATTTATTTATTTATTTTGCTTAATATGCATCAATATCAATGAATTTCTATGGTCCTGGTAACTTCAGGTTAAGTTCGCGCTCCGCGTATATTTTTGTTTGTTCTTTTAAATACTCCTGCGTGGGTGCTATGTTGTGCTTCGGCTTTAGGTTCTCTCCGGTCTTTTTCTCTTTTTTTTAGTAGTTGTGCTTTGTATTTTCTTGTATATGTTTTTCTTTTATATTTTTACTTTTTCTATATATTGTGCAAATTGTTTTTCGTTATCAATGGGCAGTGACCGACTACCACTGTTTAATTATTTCTTGCTAATAGGAGGTTTGGTCGCTTCGCGACCAAGGAACTCCGATGAATCGTACCGATTCACAGTCATTTAAATTTTTAAAAATCGTTTTATGAATAAAATCGGCTTTCCTTCAAGTGACTGTTTAAAAATATATATTTTTTATTTTATAATTACGCTTAATGTTCCTCAAAATTAATACGTGGCAACATTAATAATGGAAACATATAAAAATTTGATTAGATTTAGTTCTAAATAGATTTAGTCTGCAGATAATTTTCATTTTAATTACCCTGCTTGAAGATTTTCTGGAAGATTAATATTTTTTATAAGTCCTTGTAAAAAATGACGCTGTTTTATGGTTCTTTGTGATCTCTTGATGATCATGAGTTTTATAATTTATTAAAATGACTATTATAATTTTAATATTCAGAATGACTTTATTATTCTGTAGGATTACTTAAACAAAATTGAAAAGGAAATATAGCCACATAGATATAACAAGTTGTTACATAATTCCAAAGACAACGTAAACGAAGTTTTTATGAAAATGAATTTTTATTAAATTGTTTTTAAAACCAATCTCTAATTTATTCAGTATTTGAAATCAATATTTTTTTTTTTGCTTCTGAGTATTAATTAATTAGAACCACTATTTATTCATTATATTTATCAAATAAGAATTGAAAAACTCCTTCACTCTACAATGTAACAATTATTACAGTTACAATTTTTGCACTTTTTCAAATTGTGCGACCTGATCTCCAGTTGGCTAGCGCTCTGGCCTTTGGTACCACAGGCTCCAAGTTCGAAATCTGGTGGTGGCATGGACATTTGTTAGTAGTTCGGTATCCACTTTAAATTGTAGATCCCAGTCTGTTTAGCCCTCGTGTGCACAAGATGACCGTGGAGTGACAAACCAAACCAAACTTTTCAAATTGTAGCATCTTCCGTTTATGATCAAGATTTATTTAAGACAGATTTAAGTACAGCCTTGCAAAGATAATGCCACGTCTGAGAGTGTGTGCTTGCGACAGTAAAGGGCTTTAATTATACTGTACAATTAAGGTATATTTATTGGATTTGGAAAAATCGACAAGCTGCGATAGCGTGGTAGCAGAATAACTTAATCATCATGATTGGCGTAACAGCCCCATGGTGGGCCAAGGCCGTCTGCTTACTGGCAGATTTCGAAACATGAAATGTCTTCTTTTTACGGGGTAGGGTTGTCAGCCCTACGCCCAACACTCTACAGTCCTGTTAGACCGGGACCTACAGTTTAAAGTGGATTCCGAACCACTACAAACATCCATGGCACCGCCAGGACTCGAACCCGAAACCTGTGTTACCGAGCGCTAGTCACTAGGCCATTCAGGCCCCCTAATAACTTAAGAGTCTTATGAATTAGTTATTGATTTGATTTCATTGAGAGTACAGTAATATAAAATTAAATTCAATACAGTGAAATTTTAGCGACTTAAATAATTAATTAAATTATTTTAAATGTCTGTCATTTTAAAATAAAATCTGCTTTTCTGATAATTGTTCATTAAAATATTTTAACTTAAAAGTATTTTAAGTTTACACTAGAACCTATACACGAATTTGAAGAGTAACATCTGACATTTAGATTACAGAATTAATCGCTTTTTTTATTACTTTACAATGAATGCGACTTATTATTCAATTTCTAATAATAAACATAAAAAATTGTTAAAGGGAATTGACTTTGCATGCTGTAAGAAAATATTTAGAGATAAAAAAAATTATAGATAAATTAAACAATAGATCTTTGTTTAACTTATCTATATCATATATAAAGCAAACTTAATACGTTTAGAATAAGATATTATGAAATCGTATAAAACAATTCTCAAAAAAAAATTTGATCGTTTTAGAAATTTAGATGTCTTTTAATACTTATATCTGAATATGCAAGACATTATTGCATATACATACAAGTCATAATGTATAATGTACATCTGAATATACAAGACATTATTGCATATTGAATACCCGAATATACAATATGTAATACATAATGTATAATGTATATACAATATGTAATACATAATGTATAATGTATATACAATATGTAATACATAATGTATAATGTATATACAATATGTAATACATAATGTATAATGTATATGCAATATACAAGTCATAATGTATAATGTATATGCAATATACAAGTCATAATGTATAATGTATATGCAATATACAAGTCATAATGTATAATGTATATGCAATATACAAGTCATAATGTATAATGTATATGCAATATACAAGTCATAATGTATAATGTACATACAATATACAAGTCATAATGTATAATGTACATACAATATACAAGTCATAATGTATAATGTACATACAAATACAAGTCATAATGTATAATGCACATCTGAATATACATTATACAAGACATAATGTATACTTGAATATACAATACAAGACATGACGCATAATGTATACCTCGATATACAATATTAAAGACATCATGCATAATGTATACCTGTATATACAATATACAAGACTGACGTATAATGTACACCTGAATATACAATATACAAGACTGGCATAAGGCATAATGTTGTACATTCAGATATACAAAGCATAATGCACACCTAAATATACAATATACAAGACATAATGTATAATGTATATCTGAATATACAATATACAAGACAATGTGCATCTGAATATACAATATCGTCATTTTTTTTTTTTCTTAATTTTTGGTATAACTGTTTAGTTCAGCCACAGCAAATGAGAACCTTAAAATCTAAAACTTCTGAAAGCACACATTACCTATACCATGTTATTTTAAGAAAAGATTTACATCATGACATAAATATGCAAAATGAAACTGAATTTATATTACCCAATTTGAAAGCACGGCACCATCGTGAAACCTGAACTTGCCACATACTATTTTGCCCCGGGGATATTTTGACGGTGAGTCAAAAATTAAATATGGAGAATTCTTTTATTTTTTCTCGCAATAATGCACATCAAACATTTCGTACTCCGTTAAAAAGAAGCAGCCATATTTTTGATGCACAAATGTCAAAAAGCGTTACGCAAGAAAGCTGCGTCAATATTTTTTGGAGGCAATCGCATCGCCGCCGTATTTTTGAAAGCGCGCTTCCATTCGTTGTTTGCACTGAAAGAGGCTGCTCTGATTTATCAGCGGGCGACATTGAAGAGGCTTTTAATCAAGCCTTTCACAACAGCGGGGATTCTCCACAAATTACAATTAGCAACTTTTACAGTCATCGTTTAGTATTGCTTCCATGGACCTGAATGGTCGAGTGGCTTGCGCTCTGGCGCTCGGTACCACAGGTTTCGGGTTCGAGTCCCGGCGGGGCCATGTATAATTGTAGTGGTTAGGAATTGGTGGTTTGGGAGGGCTTTTAGGAATAACTACCCCCGCCTTTTCATGTCGAATGGGAGAAAAACAGGAACACTACCTCCCCTCCTGGCAGCCAGACTGTCGATATAAGGACCTTATACACATTGCATAATTTATCATCGGGTCTCCTCGTTTATAAAAGCAGAGACTGCGACAAACACCATCAGTAGATTTAAACTTTAGTCTTTCTGCACGCTAGATAATTATTCTGAGTAGGGGTATATATTGTACTACAACACTATTTGTTCTTGGGAATAATGCAGCTTACTCGTATACGAATATTACAGCCCATTCATATGTGATTAGTACAGCTTACTCCGTATCTGAATATTAGAGTTTATTCATATAGGATCCCAAAATTAAAGTATGGTTAGTCGAGAAGGTAAGGTTAGTAAAACTAAGGTAAGATCAGGTTAATTGTGGTTGGTTCAGGTTTTTATTGGTTGGGTTTAACGGCACAAAGGCCAGGTTTGACCATACTACGCTAAACAATAGAGTTGTTTGTTCAAATAACAAAGTGATTCAAATTGAAACATGTTTCAGATGCTTTTCGCTATGGTGAAGGGAGGACGCTGTCTGCCGGGAAGACTTTTGGGTTAACAACCCGCATTTGTGGGTCGTATGGTTGAAAACCCGGAAACTCTCCTCCAGACAATCGATACGAGACGGACTTACACAATCGCCATCGAGTATCCTCGTTTCTGAAAGCAGCGACTGCAACAAAGCAGTCAGAAGATTCTAACCCCCTGTTCACTGGCTGCGCACGTTGCCACTGAGCCACGAATAGGGCTAGAGAGAGATTTTGAATTATCTTTAAAAGGGAATCTAGTCTTGTTAGAAAAATGAAGAATTAAGTGTTCTGTTCCGACTAATGGTTTTTACATTCATATATTATTTGGCAATGTTCTACAATTCTTTTGCTACAATTTCTACAATTCCTTGGCTACAATGTTCTACAATTCTTTGGCTACAATTTCTACAATTCCTTGGCTACAATGTTCTACAATTCTTTTGCTACAATTTCTACAATTCCTTGGCTACAATGTTCTACAATTCTTTTGCTACAATTTCTACAATTCCTTGGCTACAATGTTCTACAATTCTTTGGCTACAATTTCTACAATTCCTTGGCTACAATGTTCTACAATTCTTTGGCTACAATGTTCTACAATTCTTTGGCTACAATGTTCTACAATTCATTGGCTACAATTTCTACAATTATGTTCTACAATTCTTTTGCTACAATTTCTGCAGTTATGTTCTACACTATTTTTTCTTCTTATGAATAAGATTATAAATGATGTCACTTAAAAAGACTCATCCACTCAAGTGAGAGTGAAAATTGTTGAAATGCGAATTGAAAAGTGAAAGTGAAAGCTGAGTTTCAAGAGTGTTTCCCCAACCGAAACATTGATGAATGAAGTGCACGATTTGATAATGAAAGCTGTCTTTGAACGGGAAAACTGACAGGAAAAAGAGTAATTATTTATTTTTATATCATGACACATATTTCTCTGGACTACCATATGGCCCACCAATACGCCCGGAAGTATCCTTGAGAATCATTGTTATTAATGTTGAAAATTATTACGATAATAAAATCAAATTAAACCTATGTAGCACTTAAATTAAATAATTTGTCTGCAATGTTGTATAGATAAAGATGAAAAGAAACTTGAAATCTTGTTATTAGAAATAATAATATTTCAATAGTTTAGTTTGTCACTCTATGGTCCTTTTTTGCACACTTTAGGCTAATTAGACCGGGACCTAAAGTTTATCGTGGAAACTGAAGCCTGTGGTACTCAAAACCAGAGCACTAGCAAATAACAAATAGTGATTTGGTTTGGTTTAGTTTGTCGCTCTACGATCATTTTTTGCACACTTTAGACTACTTAGACCAGGACCTACAGTTTAACGTGGATTCCGAACCACTAACAACTATCCATGCCACCGCCAACATGGAGTCTGTGGTATCAAATGGCCATCGGGCCGCCAAGATTTCAATAAGAAAGTAGAAATATTCGTATCGACGAAGAAAAGAATGAATCATCTAAAGATGGTGGGGGAAAAAAAAGCCAAAAGTATAATTAATGTTCAGTTATAAAAACTGAAATAAACTGATATCTTTAATTATCAGACTATCACAAGACTGAAATCAATAATTTAGATGTGCTTTGCAAAAAAAAATATTCAACATGCATAAGAAAAAAAAAAAAAAAAAAAATATATATATATATATATATATATATATATAATCGCTTATAATAGTATTTTTTAAGAGTTAGAATTGAATCCAGAGATGTCATAAAAAACGGTAATTAAAAATCAAAGAAATCATGCTTGAAATTAACAGGGATTTAATACGTCATGATGATTTACAATCGTAATTTTGATCATTAAAATAATTGTTATATTTTAATTAGTTATATATTTTTTAAACAATACGCTTTAACAGGGAATAATTTCGAAGTTGTAAAATTCAGATTCAATACACCATTAAAATAAAAAAATAAAAAAAATGGAAAAACTGCATTCCGTTGAAAACAGAGGCACCATAAAAAAAGGAGATCTCGTTAATATATTTCGTCAGGAGGTGAGGTTGACGAAAGTTCTAGAGCAGTAATAAATCTACTCTTCGCCATTAATCTATTTCTTCTAATCTATTAATCTACATTTCGCCATTAATTTCGGAATTAAAGATCACGTGATCCATAAAACTTAAGATCTTCATCCAATAGGAGGGATCATCCAATTAAGCTTGCAGGTGAACACATAAAAAAGATTTGTTAAAATTTTTTTTTTTTTTTGGGGACGGAGTTTTTTTGAGGGTAGACTATACAAAAGGCTGCGAGTTCAACTATCCATTATAAGTATTAAATAACATAACACATAAAAATACAAAAACAACAATCAAATTAGTTCTATAACGTCTCGGCCTATACTAGACCTATAACGGTTACAAGAAACTATTCGGCGACTTTCAGGTTTTTAAATTTTATTTACTAATATATTATATATACATATATACAGAACTCTATTTACAAAAAATTAAAATTAAGGATATAAATTAGTTACACAAGTGCACTTCATTCCCAGTTCGCAGATTTTCAGAGTTTTCGAGTCTACGACAAATCTAAACACCTGGTCTGTAGCAGACCTTAACTATCCCACGCCGTGATTTACATTATCACAAGGTTTGGTTTGTACGGTCATTTTGTGCACACTTTGGGCTAATTAGACCGTGACTTACAGTTTAAAGTGGATTCCGAACCACTAACAAACATCCATGCCACAGCCAGCATTCAAACCTGAAGCCTGTGGTACCAAAGGCAAGAGCGCTAGCCAATTGGCCATCAAGCCGCCGAAACCACAAGGGGCTCACTTTGAAAACAGGCGAAAAACTCAAGGGCTATTCAGTCACTTCAGAGAAAAAAATGAAAATAAAACAACACTCCTTTTTAAAACAAAAATCTCCTTTCAAGGTTCGGCTTCCCTCACTTCTCATTAGAGTAGCCATTTTTCAGCTCGCGGTCTAACACCAATCACGATAGAACAACTCATGGTGTAGTCCATATTCAATCTGTAGTTCTCTCAGCCTGTGAAAGTCGTACAGACATTCGCTAATTTCCTGAGTCTCATTATACATGATACCGAATATCTGCTATCAGACTTGAATCACAGGTTGTTCTCATTAGTACAAAACACTAGTTGCATGTAATATAACAACCCACAATAAAGATCGTCTGCTGTCAAATTTGTGTAATGGACAATTTTGAACAATCAAATTTGTGTACAAGTAAAAAAGAATAATATTATTTATTAATACAATAATTATAGAAATTTTTAAGTATTATTCTTCGTGGATTTCAAAGTACTTTTTCCAGTTTATTCAAGATATAAATCAAGATTCAAGAAAAGTAAGAAACGTTTATAAAATTCTATAATTTTTTTTTTGTTTTGAAACTGAAAATATTTAGTTGTTGGTTATGCAGAGTATTTCGTGCGACTTACAAAATAAAAAAGAATAAAATAAAATAAATATAAACGAAAAATAAAATAAAATAAATATAAAAAAAAAAAAAAATAATAATAATAAAATAAATATAAACAAAAAAATAAAATAAATTAAATATAAACAAAAAAATAAAATAAATTAAATATAAACACAAAAATAAAATAAAATAAATATAAACAAAAAATAAAATAAAATAAATATAAAAAAATAAAATAAAATAAATATAAAAAAATAATAAAATAAAATAAATATGAACAAAAAAATTAAATAAAATAAATATTAAAAAATATATATATATAAACAAAAAAATGAAATAAAATAAAACAAATAAAATAAATATAAACAAAAATAAAATAAATATAAACAAAAATAAAATAAAATAAATATAAACAAAAATAAAATAAACAAAAATAAAATAAAATAAATATAAAAAAATAATAAAATAAATATAAACAAAAAAATAAATATAAAATAAAAACAAACAACAACGAAAACAATTGTAGAAAAATATTCAATGCAGATAGGAGGTATTACTTCAAATAAATGCAGGCAACAAAAGGACCCGGATGTTGCCGAAGACAAAACTGGAGGACAAAAATGAAATTTAAATTGAATCATTATTATATTGGAATATTTACCTGATTGAATCGTATTGAAAAGCAATTTTTAAAAGTTATCCTGAATATTTCTAATGCGAATTTAAAAATTAAGTGTAATTTCGAAAT
Organism: Caerostris darwini; assembly: GCA_021605075.1. Taxonomy (NCBI): domain Eukaryota; kingdom Metazoa; phylum Arthropoda; class Arachnida; order Araneae; family Araneidae; genus Caerostris; species Caerostris darwini. The sequence continues at coordinate 347,293 of BPLQ01015184.1, read as the reverse complement.
AATTTTGCAGACAAATTTTTCGCATATTTGAAAATTTAGTTTTACCTGTAAATTAAATAGTGTCTCATAAGAAATTATACAAGAAAATTAAAGAAACACGCATCTCTTTTTGAACAACAAACAAACAAATAATAGCGGACAAATCTAAACTGAAATACTACATCTTAGAATAATTATAGACAAATCCCGTGAATTCGCATTTTAATGAAATAACCGTGGAAACATGTATTCAAAATTCAAGGAGACATGTTACAAATCAAGATTCATTTTTTTAAGTGAACGATATATTAATAAAAAAAAATAAAATTCAAAGAAGTGAAGACCACATTAGTTGCATTTTACCGTCAGAAATAGTTAGTTTCTTTAAAGTGTTTTCTTAATTTGCCAAAATTTTGCCATTGAAGTTGTTATTCACAGAAAATTTAAAAAAAGGGGAAAAAAAAAACCCACGTTAATGTCAAGAAATGCGACTTAAGAAGAGGGGAAAAAATGAGACTGTAGATGATGAAGAAAAAAAAAAAAGAGACTTAAGATGACGAAACAAAACTGAGACTTAAGATGAGTTGGAAAAATTGAAACTTAAGATGAGGGGGGTTGATTGGTTTTGTCGCTCTGCGGTCATTTTGTGCACACTTAAGGCTAATTAGACAGGGATCTACAGTTTAACGCGGATTCCGAAACACAAACAAATATCCACGCCACCGCCAGGATTCAAACCTGAAGCCTGTGGTACCCAAACCCAGAACGGTTGTCAATTTCAAACAGTGATTTGGTTTTGATTTTGCCGCTCTACGGTAATTTTTTTGCACACTTTAGGCTAACAGTTTAACGTGGATTCCGAACTACTAACAAACATCCTGTCACTCCTTAAGATTTGAACCTGAAGCCTGTTGTATCCAAGGCCAGAGCACCAGTCAATCTCAAATAGTGATTTGGTTTAGTTTAGTTTAGTTTAATTTGTCATTTTGTGCACACTTTAGTCTAATTAGACAGGGACTTACAGTTACCTATGCCCCCGCCAGGATTCGAACCTGAAGCTTGTGATACCAAAGGCCAGAGCGCTAGCCAATTGGCCATCAGGTCATTAAGATGAGGGGGGAATAATGAGACTTAAGATAAGGAGAAAAATGAGATTTAGAGGAGAGGGCAAAATGAGGCTTAAATTTATAAAATAAGGTTTGCATGATAAATTACTGTACACAACTATAACATCGCTTATAAAGAGAGAGAGAAAAAAAGGAGATTAAGATGAGAAGAAAAAAAAAATTGAGACTTAATATGGAAAAAAAAAAAAAAAGTTGAGAGTTAATATGACGGGGAAACAAATGAGACTTAAGATGAGGATAAAAAAAGTGAAACTTAAGATGAGAGGTCAAAGATAAGTACATGAAACAAGGTTTACATGACAGACTTATTTACACCAGTACAAGACTGCTTATAATGATAGAAATTCAATTTTCAAAAATAAAACTGCATTAACCAGGAGTATCCAAAACAACCAGCAGATGGGAAGACAGAAGAAACAAGGAAATATTTTCATTCCTGCCATCTTCCGCGGTTCCCAGAAAAGCCATCCCGCAGTGCCACAAAGCAAAGCCCCGTTTCAGAGCGGTATTCTTGGAACGCAGATCACCGTCTGTGTTTGCGCACCTGGCGGCGTGCCTTCTTGCTCAACACCCCACATTCGCTACGTCGTGTTCCAGGGGGATTTGAGTTTTCCCGCGCTTGCTCAAGTTCAGACTGGCCAGCTGCTCTCAACGCTTTTGGATTCGTGACGACGAGCCTTTTCCGAATGTAGGTCAGTATTGGCAAACAAGAAGAATGCATTTGCATTTCTGCCAATCGTATCGACGCGAAGTGTGGCGATAGGCTCACATGATGTATTCAAATTTTCAATATAGTCAAAACGTTATAAGTATTATATTGGCAGAGATCTGAATTTAAACTCGCAGCATCATAAAAAAACCTTGAATATTTTTTTTTTATTTTTGCCTGTACAAATTAAAAAAAAAAAAATTAAGAATTTTCTTTAAAATTAATACCATTCAAAATTAAATTTTACGTTTAAAAATTTATTTATAGTACAATAAAATCAAATGTTAAAACAAAATTGGTCATTAAATAAACGATTTATTTTAAACGAATCATAATGAACAATTCATAGTAAACGAATCATAATAAATGACTCATAAATGATTCGTAGTATACGAATCATAATAAATGATTCACAGTAAACGAATCATAATAAATGATTCATAGTAAACGAATCATAATAAATGATTCATAAACGAATTATAATAAACGATTCATTGTAAAGGAATTATAGTAAACGATTCATTGTAAAGAAATTATAATGAACGATTCATTGTAAAAAAATTATAATGAACGATTCATTGTAAAGAAATTATAATGAACGATTCATTGTAAAGAAATTATAATGAACGATTGATAAACATTTGTAATTTGGGATATCTTAAGAGAAATTTTAAGGATCAGATTTTACAAACTTTAGAATTTATCCTCCGATGATAAGAAAACTGTTTTAAAAATTGAAACTCATCCGAGTACATAGGAATGATTGGCATGTATAAATAAAGCCTTATTTTTCCTAACATATATTCTTTAGAACACATCGAATAAAAATCTTTTCACAATCAGAACATTGAGAAAGAATTCTTACCTCCAACACAATCAGGACGTAAAGCCTATTATTTTACCTTACTGATCTAATGCCAGACACCAGTTTGTTTACCGGGCAACGGGCAACAGCACTAGCTGAGATATAAAACCAGTCAGTTACAGAAGGGGAAAAAAAAAGAAATAGATTTTTGATTTGACGACGTTTTGCTTTCACACAATCGATAAAAGGTCCCCTATCGCACAGATTCCGCGCTATCAAGGTCTTCTCAATGACAAATGGTCCGGTGAAAAAGCATTGTTCGAAGAAACATGGCTCCTACAAGATAGGAAAGCACGCTGTGAAAGATTGGAAACAAGAATAAAATAATGAAGAAAATTCTCTTCTTGATGCCTGCGCTTACTTCTCGCTTTTAGACGATTAAAAAAGTTAAAATAAAGAAGGGAGGAAAAAAAAAAACCTCGCACGCAAAACCCGTAAACTATTGTTCTCCTGATGGAGAAAGGGGAATTTTTTTTTTGATAATCATGAGAACTTTCATTTCCTCTTAATTTTTTCTCTTCTTAATTTTTTTTTTCACTACAGTTCATTAATTTCACAAATTTGTAAGGATGGGCCACAAAAACTTTTATTCAATTTAGTTCAACCTCCAAAATTAAATGCATTATATTCAGTTTATAGATATTGCATTTAATCTTGAAGAATAAATTATACTGTAACAACTTATAATGTATAGTTTTAAACTTCCGAAATGAACATCAACTTTTTTTTTTTCGAAGAAAATTAAGAAATAAAAAATTCATCATTTGCTTTGTTTTCGAAATAAAGTTTATTTTACAGAATATACCAAGAATTATTTCGGACAATATGTAACACAATTGTTACGAGATTAATTTAACGACAGTTCAACTACTTTTAGTTGTTGTTTTTTTAACTACAGTTCCTTTATTTTATAAATGTGTAAGAACGGGCCACAAAAAAAAAAAAAAAAAATACTATTGAATTTAATTCAACTTTCAAGATTAACTGCAATACTTTATTATAATTTTGTTTATTATACATATATAGTTTTAAACTTCAGAAATGAACATAATATGTAACACAAATGTTACGGGAATAATTTAACTACAGTTACTGTTTTTTTAACTACAGTTCATTAATTTTACAAATGTGTAAGGATGGGCCACAAATTGACATATTCAATTTAATTTAACTTTCACGATTAATTGCAATACTTTATTATAATCTTGTTTATTATACATATACAATTTTAAACTTCAGAAATGAACAATTATTTTTTTTTTTTTTTTTTTTGAGAAGAATCAAGAAATAAAAAAATTATGATTATTATTTTTTTTTTTTTTTTAGAAATAAGGTAGATTTTACAGGATAAACCAAGAATTATTCTGGATAATATTTAACACAAATGTTACGAGATTAATTTTTAACTTAATGTTCGCCAACTTGAACTGCAACTATGGCAACTACTCGTGATGCCTCCGCTATCGGTTGCACGCATTATATAAATATCCTTTTATTTCATTTGTTTCTCAAATCATTGTTCATTATGGAGCTACTCGTAATATATTTTATAGTAATTTCGAAAATCATTTAAAATTATAATATCACATCAAATAGAAAATTTATCAGAAGAAAACAAATAACTTAAGCTATTAATTTAAAAATTTAATTTGCAAAGCTTATCAATTCTATTTTCATGAATACTTAAATGTGTTATTTCTTATCCCACTTGGTAGACAGCAACATCTAGATCAAGTCCAAGAACCCGTTTGACCCGGAGGGGGAGGGGGGGGGAAAGCTTCTATTGTGATGGAGCACCTGTAGGTAGAAACCTGACTTGACACAGTGATGCTGATTTTTTAAGGGGTAGGGCTATCAACCATACTCTCTGCAGTCATATTAGACCGGGACCTGTTGCTTAAAGTAGTTTCCGAACCACTACAAACATCCAGGGCATCGCGGGAACTCGAACCTGAAACCTATGGTATCCACCGCCAGAGGGCTAGCAACGCTGCCATCAGGCTTATTCTAAAATGTTACTAAGTCCTTGAAAAATGTGCAATAAATATAATGTATAAATGCAATATATATATAAGTTCATAATTCTTAAAATAATATTTTAATTAGTTAAATTTACATTTATAAATTTTGCTCTTTTATATAAAATTCAGTAGTTATATAAGATACTATATGATTTGTTATTAATAATTTGTTGCAGAAAAAAGCTAAGTCGTCCACAAATTAACAAAAATATTAAAACATTAAAAAGTAAAAGAAATATTAAATTTTTTAAAGTTATGCATAAAATAGTACTTTATATATGTATAGAATAGCTTTAAAATTTATTTATATATTTATAATCCAGTTTCACTTTTACAGAAACTAATTCAAAGATAATAATTTCGTAGTAAATAAACATACGTTTAAGTCTGAAATATACCGGTTTTAGATCTTTAAAGATAAAAAGAAATTCTGTTTACTGCCGCCGTATTTTATTTATATTACTTGATAAATGTAAATAAAAAAAAGTGCAAGCAATTATGAATTAAATTAATCTAAAAACATTTGTACATGTTTAGCGAAATTATGTTTTTTACTCTTGTTTTTGACATTGATCAAAATTTTTAAGGTTATTTCTTCAACAACAACAACAGCAGCAAAAAACCCTGCAAGGCGATATTGTGGAGATAACGCACGATCCAATTATGTCAATAAAAAATGCTTGTCAGAAATTAAGACAACTGTTGAAATCAAGGTCATTTACCATAAGGCATCGTATAAGTTTTAAAGGACTAATTAAAAATTTAATAAATAGAGTACAAACATTGAAAAGAAAAATTAAAAACTGCTTGCATTAATTTAGAGAAAAAAACTCATTTACAATTTAGAAAAGCTTTTAAAAACACTATCTCGCTGCTTTTGCAATCTCTATTTTATGCATCTAAATCTAATGATTAATGTAGTAATTGATAGGCTATTTTTTTAAAAAAATATTTTAATTTCATGTTGTAGGAAGAATGTCTAAGATGTGGAGCAGTCTAATGGCAATTGCTCACTTCGTAGTATGCAATTAGCCGAAAGTACGATTTCCGCTAATGACTTGCATTACCTTATTATTATTATAGTAATAATAATAATTATTATTATTATTTTGAGGCTTAAAATAATCACCTCGTGTTCCACAAAGTATTCCACGAGGTTTATATGGTTGTATGTTTAAAACAAAAATTTGCTTTAATTAAATACTGCGTTGCTATCACCGATTTTGGAAAAGGAAAATACAAGTTTTCAACACGAAGTCTCGTTATGATTGTAAATATTACAACAAATAAAAAGACAAATATATATGTCGTAATAATATAAATTTTTGTAATAATTTAAATGTTTTTGTCTCATTTACTTTTCATTTAATATATCTCTACATGGACACAAGTAGTGGCACATAGCACATCGATTTCTTGTCATGGTCGCTATAGAATGCCCTTATTATTAATAGTGACCTATGTTCGATACATGATATCTTTAACGTAACCCGATAGAAAGAAGTCGAGGGAAGTTATATCTGGTGTACAATGTATACAGGAAGTTAAAGATATCGTGTATAAAATAAAAGTAAGGTATATAACTAATAAAAGAAAGGGGATCTTTGGTGTCATTGCTACTATTGATGACAGTATTGTACAGGGAACATAACTAAAAATCGAACACCATCTTGATGTGATCTGTGCAATTAATGATACCGATATATAATTTTAATTTAATTTAATACATTTTTATGAGTCAAAAATATATAGCCTCATTTTGTAAAAATTATTATTATTTTTTTTGCCTCATTTATTTTTAATTCAATACATCTCTACATGGACACCGTTAGTTGCATGCAGCACATCAAGATGGTTCTCGATTTCTTATCATGGTCGCTGTAGCGTTCCCTTCTTATTAATAGTGACAATGTCATCAGTATCATCTGCTTTAGATTTGTCACGTCTTTGTTCGATGCATATCTTTAACGTAATCCCCAATAGAAAGAAGTCTAGGGAAGTTATATCTGGTGTACATATTAATTACATTAAATAATTAGTAATAGTGTAATCGTTATAGTGTATGTATAGTTATAATAGTAATAGCAGTGTAAATATTAATTACATGAGAGAAATACTGCGTTAATGTCACAGATTTTGGAAAGCGAAAATTAAGTTTTCCCAATAAAGTCTCGTTACGATTTTAAAAATTTATTACAAAAGCAAATAAAAATACATAAATATACATATATGTCGCCTTTTGTAATAAGTTAATTTATTTTTCTTGCCACATTTATTTTTAATTTAATACCTCTCTACATAGACACCGTTATTTGAGAGTAGCACATCAAGATGGTACTCGATTTCTTGTTATGGTCGCTGGTCCTATTATTAATAATGGCAATGACTAATCTAAAGTAGATGATATTGATGGCACGTCTCGCATCTCTGTTCGATACATGCTATATTTAACACAACCCATAAGAAAGAAATCGCGGGAAGTTTATATCTGGTGTAAATATTAATTGCATAAAAAGAATTAGTAATAGTTAAAACAGCATTAATAAAGTAAATATTAATTACATTAAACAAGTGCTGCGTTAATGCCACAGATTGTGGAAAATATAAGTTTTCCCATAAAGTCTCGTTACGATTTTAATTACTTATTACGAAGTCAAATAAAAAATACGTAAATATATATATAAATCGCATTTTGTAATAATTAAATTATTTTTGCCTCATTTACTTTTAATATAATACATCTCTACAAGGACAACATTAGTTGAGAGTAGCATATCAAGATGGTACTCGATTTCTTGTCATGGTCGCTGTAACGTGTCCTTATGGCAATGCCACAAGGATCATATGCTTTAGATTGGCCATATCTCGCATCGTTGTTTGATACATGATATCTTTAACGTAACCCGATAGAAAGAAGTCGAGGGTGTACAATGTATTCATGAAGTAATAGATATCGTGTATATAACAAAGGTAAAGGGATGTAACTAATCAAAGGCAGAGGATCGCTGGTGTCATTGCTGCCATTGATGATAATGTTATTTATTTCATATTTCTTATAGTCGCTTTCTTTTTAAGCAAAAATAATTATCTGATAATATTTTATAGTAAAATAATGATTTAAGAAGGTTTAAAAATGCTTAAGGATTAAAAAAAAAAAAATGGTTAAAAACTGAAGAAAAACGGTTTACGAAAATGAGTTGGAAAGCTTATGAACATGATATAGGGAAAGTTTAGAAAAATATTATATAAATATTTTTTCCTTGTATTTGAAAAAAAAATAAAGTGTCCTTACTCTGTCCTTCGCCTGGATTCTTGGCTGCTGTCCGTGTCAGCTGAAGACGTAGATCCAATTCGTTCTCCAGGCTTTCTGCAAGTGACGATTCCTGAGTCTACGTCACTGTCTTGGCCAGCAGGACCTAGAGACAAAGAGATTTTTGTTAGAAAGAAATAGAACATCATATAATATCGACTATTACTTTATAAAATATCAAGCTGGAGTTAAATACACTGAAACTTGAGCGAGGAGATAGGGAAATAAAAGAAATCGCATAAAAAATATACTGCAACTTCATAAACAGCTATAAAATATACTGTTTGCAACACTTTTAAAAGATTTATGCGGTAAATAGGGATCGCATATAAGAGGTCCCACTTAAATATGTAAAACACAATATCTCGAAGTACAAAAAAATAAAAGATTTTCTCTAACACAAAACATTTGAATTTACAGACCGAAACATTTTTAAATGTTTTATTCGCTTATATAGATACCAAAACGTGCATTTAAAACTATTCATCATTGTCAATACGTGAATTTTCTTGTAGAGAACTGGTTGCGTTTCAATTATCCGAGTTCAGATATCGCCACGCAGTGTTATGTCAAAACAAGAATTTGGCGATTTTAAAGTGTAAATTATTATATAATTGTTTTAATTTATTTGTTGTGTTGTAAACCTTATAGTGCCCATAAAAAATGTGTCGAATAGATGAGTAATAGCATGAACAAAGGATAATATTAATAAAATTCAGAAAAGGACATAAGCTTAGAAATCAAAATTTAAAATTATTCATACATAAAAAAATAACGACTAAATTAATAACTTAAATAATAAGGCCAAGGACTTAGAATAGATTTTTTATGGCGTTTTAATAGCAACAGTCGTAAGAGTTGAAGATTCACGTAGCGAGGACGATTTCGAATAAGTTACTTTAAACTACAAATATAAATTATAATCACAAAAAAATTTTGTTCTTGTTGCCAATAAATTTTTAAAAAGTATCTATTTAAAACTTCTCTATCTCATTAAGAGCTAAATGCATATTTGGGAACATGGAATGAATATCAATTTTTTTCATGGGCTTTTCACATTCCATTTTTTTGCCACGTTTTTTGAATATCAGTAAGTCATGTGTTATATTTATATTGGTCACCAATGGCACATTGAGAGGACATAATTGCTTTCGTTGAGGAGTTTTTGGGGTGACAGCCTTGCATCAGAGTGCCATTTGAAAGAAAATCCGGAAAACCACCAACAGGTTTGGTTTGTCCCTCTACGGTCATTCTGTGCACACTTTCGGCTAATTAGGCAGGGACCTACAGTTTAATGTGGATTCCGAACCACTAACAAAACATCCATGCCATCGCAGGATTCAAATCTGAAGGCTGTGGTACCAAAGGTCATCAGGCCAACTACCGATAGGAGCATGACTAGTGATACGAGACGTTACATATGTTATATGTTATTGAGTCTCCTGATTTTCGAAATAGTCACTAAAAAATTAGTCCGCCAGAGGATTCGAACTTACGTCCTCTTGCATCCTGAGCCTCTTACCATTAGACCATACGAACGATTGCATTTATTCGCTATTCTATTGGAACCAATTACTTTGGACTTTGGTGCCCCAGACTTCAGGTTCGAATGCTGGCGGTGGCATGGATGTTTGTTAGCGGTTCGGAATCCACGTTAAACTGTGGGTTTGGTTTGGCTACGGTCGTTCTACGGCCAATTTGTGCACACTTTGGTCTAAATAGACCGGGACCTACAATTTAACATGGAACGAATCTGAAGCCCAAGGTACCAATGGTCAGAGCGCTAGCCAATTGGCCATCAGGCCTCCTGTTAAACTGTAGATCCCGGTTTAATTAACCCAAAGTGTGACCGTAAAGCGACAAGCTAAGCTAAGCCAAACCAATTACAGTATCAACCAAAGATTTGTGATATAGTAGATGGAAAATATATGCTACAGATCTAGATATACAAATTACTGACATATCAGAACACATTGTTGACCCACTAAGCGATGTTTCCATTTTAAAATGTTCAACAAGTCACAACTTAGTGTGTTCATAAGTCTAACATGAATCGTAAGCAGTGCAGATAGACACTGTTTTGAGGAAAAAAAAAAGATTCAATCACAAGTAGCGGGATCAAGCGATTTAGAACAATAAACAGAATACATTTAGTAAAAACAAGCATCGTATGAATTGGAACTTTTACGACTTTTGGAACTGGAACTTCTTTCCTTGTTGAATAGCAATAAGGTTATTCTTTGAAACAAAGGAAACTCGTGAAGAGAACTCGTGATTGCTGCATTCACGTGACAATAAAATTCTATTTATGAGATAAAAGAATAGTCACATTGACATTGAAAAAACCCTTTTTTTATATCAATAGATTGAATTGTGTGTTCCTGGTATTTTTAAAATAAATTGTTTTAAGTACACATAATCAAAATTTTGCAATAAAATATACATCGAACTAGCTTACTTATTAACTTAACTTAAGCTACGATAGCTTACTTAGCGTCGTTACACTACTTACAGAAAGAAGGCTGGGAGGTGATGTTGACTACGTTTTAAAGGATCTCGCATTGATATTCAAGAAGCCTAGTAATAAGGTTCGGATCCTGTCGATGGCATGGATGCTTGTTAAAGGTTCGGAATCCAAGTTAATCTGCAGGTCCCGATCTAATTAACCTAAAGTGGGAAAAAAATGACCGTAGAGCAACAGACCAAACCTGGCAATAATTTTCCGATGTTTTCTTGCATACGCCATGTAAATTAGTTAAGTTTGTCATTTGTTCTAAGGTCATTTTCTGCACACTTTCGGCTAAATAGACTGGGACTTACAGTTTAAAGTGGATTCCGAACCACTAACAATCATCCATGCCACCGCCAGGATTCGAATCTGATGCCTGCGGTACCAAAGACCAGAGCGCTATCCAATAGACCACACACACACACACATAGTGCGTTCATATTTCTATGTAGTTATATGTGGTGCAGATTTGGTTTGGTTTGTCGCTCTACGATCATTTTGTGCACAATTTAGGCTAAACAGACAGGGAACTACAGTTTAACGTGGATTCCGAACCACTCATAAACATTCATGACGCTGCCAGAATTCGAACCTGAAGGCTATGGTTCAAAGGCCAGAATGCTAGTCAATTGGCCATCAGGACACAAGACGTAAAAGCGCGATAGTTGCCCCTAAAAGGCTTCCCAGAAAACAATTTTCTTGGCATGTAAATGCAGAATAAAAGGTCCACCGATGTTCCATAAAAAAATGAATAAAATTCAAAGAAATATCGATATAAAGCTTTTAAAAGTTGCCAAACAGCAAATCTTGAAGAATCTGTGTTTGGCAACTACCCCATTCCCTGCATATAATTTGTTTCGAATATTGGGCACGCTATTTTTCCCCATTCGACACTTAAGATTAACTAATCTGAAGTATTTCACGGCTAACTTCCCTCTAAATTTCCAAGTCACATAAATTCCTCCGATACGATAAAAACATTTCGAAACCTTTTCTTCAGCCCATAAATATTTCATATGTTATCTTTCTCTCGCTCTCTCTCAGAAGTGGTGCAGCAGTCATGCCTTTCTTGAAAAGACTTTCCACAATTGCAACACACACAGAACTGCTGCAGCACGAAAGAATGTCAACCATTCGGCCGCCATCTTAAATTCTACGATCACATGAGAAGGAAAAGAAAAGTGGTTTGACATAAGGGAGGGGGGAGGGAAAGCAAAACTACTACCACTTTTTCTTTTTTACCTCTCTTCTCTTCACTTCAATTGATGGACCTCTTAGTAGTTTTAATACACTCGGGAAAAGAGGAAACCTGCTAACCTTGGCATCAAAACTCTTATTTGCAGGTCAGGTAGTGTGCGCTGTTGAAGCACTACTGCTCGAAATACGGATAAAAACGCTTACAATTTAAGAGGTTGTAAATTTTGTAGAAGAAAATTGCCGAGTGCCATGCGCTTTTGCCTTTTTATTTATTTATTTTTTTTTTTCCTCATCATTCTTTTTGACAACCTTGTTGTTAATTTTCTATCGCGACGTTTTTTTTTTTTTTGCAAGGAAAAATATAGTCGTAGACTTTTTCCGGTTGAAGAGTTTTGGGCCAAAAGTAAGAATTGTAAGATCTTCAGAGAAAAGCGATGCAAATGTAGAGTTTTTTAAAAAAAAATATTTTACAGAAAATTAAATTGAATAACAGTAAAAAGACTGTTAATAATTCGTTTTGTAGACTCCCTATTTAGTACCAGCCACAGAATTTGGAATGGCGTTAGGACGTAAACCGAGGTACCGTTGTAACGTATAATGACTATATACCACGCTTTTCAAGAATCCAACAACCATATATGAATTTTACGATATAACGGTAAGAAAAGATTCTAAGAGAAAAAGAATTACTTTATGTTGTAAATTTACACATGTTGAAAACAACAAGGATTATTTATTTATGCAGTTATTTCTATTGTTTAAAATTAACATTTAAAATTGATATCCATTTTCGAATTGGAAAATATTCCAGTGTGTATCTGTCTCTTTATGGCAGTAAAGATAAATCCTTGTCGTTTTCAGAATTTGTGAATTTAACAACATAAAGTAATTTTTTTTTCTTAGAATTTTTTTTAGCGTTATATCGCGAAGATCATTTATGGTTGCTTGATTCCGAAAAAGCATGGTATATAGTTATTATACGTTACCGTGGTACCTCGCTTTGCGTCCTACATCCATTCTAAATCCTTCGACTGGCACCAAATATGAGTGCATCAATCTAATTAATGTACCAAACTAATTGTCTCTATATGGCAGGAAAGATAAATTCTTGTTGTTTTCAACATTTGCAAATTTAACAATATAAAGTAACTCTTTTTCTCTTAGAATCTTTTCTTACCGTTGTATCGTAAAGTTCATATATGGTTGTTGGATTCTTGAAAAGCGTGGCACATAGTTATTGTACCCTGCAGTGGTACCTCAGTTTATGTCCTAAATCCATACCAAATTCTTTAAATGATATCAAATAGGAACAATTAAAAACCCCTTGTTTTCATGGGAAAAAATGTATTAAAAGGTATAATATACTTTGATGAAGTTGTATAAAAAAAATTAAACATTACTTAATATTATAATGCATAAATACGAAGACAGATGAAATACATACAAAAATGAAAAATTACAACATTTAATTAAATTTTTTTTTACCCTTATTTAGTTGATGATCACCGGATTTCCTGTTTGCTAAAAAATCTGTCCAAAGAACTTTGCTTTTGTCTTCTGTTCGGAATGTTTCAAAAATTTAACAGTGGCTGGTCCTTCCAGACAATGCTTTTACGGTGCGTTGATATGGTACTTCTTTGTGAAGTTTTTGACATTTATCCATTTGGTAAAGATTTTTATGCACTTGAGTCGCATACCAAATAAAATGTCTCGCGTCCAAAAAGGACATATATCAAGTTGGACTTATTTCCAAGCAAACGTATTTTGACTATATTTAATACTGAAATGCCCTTTTTTTTTTATCATATTTTCCATTTAAACTCAAAAACAATATTAACTAATTAAAATGTTTTTTGCAAATTTCAATCAATTAAACTTAAGGAAGATTAAGAAAAGAAAGCACGAAAAACAACATGATTCTGTGATATGCTACTTTGCCAAATGAATAAATGCCATAAATGCAAAAGATTTTGACACATTTGAGTCGTATTCCAAGGAAAAGTCATATACCAAATAAAATGTCACGCGATCAAACAGGACGTATATCAAGTTGAACCAAGCAGACATATTTATTTTATACTGAAATAAAAATTTTCTGATTACTATTTTCTTTTAAACTTGAAAAGAATATTGAATAATTTAAAATGTTTTGCTAATTTTAGTCAATTTAACTTAAGCAAGACATAGACAAGAAAGAATGAAAAGCAACATGATTCTGTGAAACAGGCAGCTTATTTTGGAGCATCAAAAGTTAAAATTAATTTAATTCTCGCTAAAGAAATACAATAACATAAAATAATTACGTTTGTGAAGAAAAACATTTTTTTTCATACAAACAGAATCTACCATTGATTATAATTTTACTATTCAAGCATTAATTTGTAGCATTCTGAATACAAGGATAAAAAATTCATCGTTACCGAATAATAAACAAGTCCGAATTCCATTACCTTTGAATAATTTTTGTTGCTGTTGCAGAAACAACGAATAATTAAGATTAGAGGGAAGATTTGACGCAAGCAGATCTACAACTTCGCAATGTTTGTGGCATTTAAATTAAGCGATTATTTAAATAGAGAAAGAAAATGTTTCAAAGTTTAAAACTTGCCCTAGATATGTTCAACAGCTATGTGATTGAGCGTGGGCCTTTTTCAAAAGAAAATATTTCTTGAACTTTCTAAATCACAACTGATTGCGTGATCGTTTTGGAATTCTATTAAAGAGGAATTCTTGATAGAATATTCAAAGTTCAAGAAAGGCCAGTACCAAGTTTATATTTTCCTTTTACCTTTTTGTGTAGCGTGGGATTTGACACAATTGAATAGAATTTACTTCCATTTAAATTTCTGTCTTTATTCTAATGTCAGGCAATTGATTTGATATCAATTGCCATTAATATGTCAGATTTCAAATATATTCCACAAGCCAAAGTGGTTGCTTAACAGAGCACAATTACGAAGTAGATTTTCAAAGACTTTAAATTTATAAAGTTAATTTTCATTTTGCCTTGAAGTTCTTTACTTTTTTTCTTATATGTACCATTTCTTTCATATGTGAATAGAATTATTCATGTTTATCTGAACTTTTCGCCAATGGTTGCGTAAAGGAAGGTTCTTTTTTAAATGTTAAATGAACTAGTATTTTTTTTTCTCGACTAGGAAAAGAACGTTTTACCAATAAAAATGGAGTAGGTTTCTGACAATATATTAGTCACTACAAGGCTGTTAATTTTTAGTGTTATTTTTCTCCCACTTAAATTGTGTTTCGTTGTTCTTATTAAAAAAAATCAATTTTTAATTCATGGGACTCCGTGCATCATTAATCGAAATCAATATTTAATTACTTTGAAACTCGAGTAAGATAATTAATTCAAATTAACTTTTAATTAATTCATTCATTTTTAACTCATTTATGCATCATTATTAACAATCAATATTTTATTCATTAGGACTTCGTGCATCATTATTAACCCAAATCAAATTTTAACTCATTAGGACTTCATGCATAATTATTAAATCAATTTTTAATTCATCAAGACTTCGTGTATCATTATTAACAAAAATCAATTTTTAATTAATGAGAACCTAGTATTCCGTGTATTATCAACAGGAATGGCTTTTCAGCAGAAATCAATTTGCTGTTGTTTTCGAATGTTCTGTTTAAAGGTGGAAACGGACGTATAGCTTGAATATTAGTGGGTTCTAAGTCAGATATAAGCAACACAAAACAATTTCGAAAGAAAAAAAGTTCATTAGTTATTGTGAAATATTTTCCTTTTATTGTTTTCAATATTATGTAAAATAAAATTTAAGTTATTACAAATTTTTCTTGTGATTAAAACATGAAAAATACATTTCTCCCTCATTACGCTACTCTGTTTGAATCCACCTGATTTGACCACCTGCCAATTTTCCATTCAATGGGTCATTGAACTGTTAACTTTTTCACCACAGACTGAAAAGAATATAGCAAATTCAGCATTTCTCAGAATGCACCTCAATATTGTTCAAAATTAGATTGGAAAATGGGGATGCAAACAGCTCCAGGGTAGGCATCCCGGGAGCTTCACAAAACTTCTCCACCTCCTTGAGGTTGGTTTTGTTTGGTTTTGTCGCTCTACGGTCATTCTGTGCACACTTTTGACTAATTTGACAGAGATCTACAGTTTAACGTGGATTCCGAACCACTAACAACCAACCATGCCACCACCAGGATTCAAGCCTGAAGCCTGTGATACTAATGGCCAGAGCATTAGGCCATCAGGCCGCTGAGTTAAACGGAAGTGCATTTCGGCCTAGAGATTTAACATGCCCATTGCAGATATAGAAACGGAATAAATAAGCAATTCCAAAGCTTAAGTTTTTAACTAATTCATGATTGACGAATAAAAAAAATTTCAACACTAAAATTTCCCAGCAATAATTTAATTTGTATTCATTTATTTCATGTACGTCGCACTCAAAGTTACATTTGAATTTCTAGAAAGAATTCCAGGGTCACACTTCAAGGAAATGAAGTAGGAAAAAAATCTTGTGAAATGCAAAATACAAGTACTGGTCAGTGATAACAAAAATGAAATCTACTCGCGCATTTCAATTTAGTATGTGCTAATAAGTTCTTTTTTCACCGGATTGAAATAAATTCACCGGACTGATGAAATAATGAAAGATCATAGGATGTATGAAAATCATAATACCACAAATACACAAAACTTCAATATCCATAGGCAAGCCACGAAGCAGAATTTAGTTATGGTATTTACAAGAATCTCAACCAAGTTCAATAGCAACATTAGAATCGCCAATAAAAATTGCAATACAGGCATTTTATTTTCTTGCTCTCGTTTATACTTCTTTTTCTGGTTTAATTAAAATGCCAATTTTGGTTCATTTGCAAATCAGATTATGAAATTCACTCACTCATTTCTGTTTAGTATACGTCAAGTTCTTTTTCACCGGACTGATAAAATAATGAAAGATGTATGGATGAAAGGATGTATGCAATATCATAATACCACAAAAAATACAAAAGTTCAATATTGCCAATAGCCTGGATTGGCTATGGATATTGAACTGAAGCAGGATTTAGTCATTTTTGGCATTTACAAGAAACATCAGCCAAGTTCGATAGCCGCAGCAACATTATAATCGCCAACAAAAATTGTAATGAAGTCAGTTTTTTGTTAACAATGCTATCGTCTAAACTTAATATTCTGCTTAAAATCAAATGCTAATTTCGGTTCATTCGCAAATCAAATTTTTTTTTTATGTTTTTAGCAACGTCATATTTAACGATTGTCATAAAAATGCAAAATCTCAGATCATTTTGAAAAATTAAAATATCATTGAAATTGAAAAGTGCATTAAATTCTGAAACATATGTTGTGCACGATTTAAAAATCTGAGTTTTTTTTTTTTTTTTTAGCTTCACATGTTCAGCCATGTCACGAGTACAAAATACGTAAAATAAAGGCAATAAAATGAAAACAAATAATTTTTTCAGCAATGTAAAGAAATCTTTTCCCCATAATTCACGGCAATTCGTAAATTTTGCGGAGATTAAAAAAAAGTTTCCAGCTATTCTTTTCTCTGAAATTGTTTTACGAAATTAGCAAATACGACTCGCTATTATAAGGTTACGCAAGATATAAAATTTATCAGAACTAAAAATTGTTTAAAAATATGTTCGGTGAAAAGTGCAAATTATTGTTGCGTAAATTGTGAGAAATGCTATTTATAAATAGCTATTCAGAAAATAATTTTTCGAAAAGTAAAATATCAATAAGCTTATATAAAAGAACATTTGAAATTAAAAAATAATTTGAAAAAGAACGAAATCGTAACAGAATTTAAAATTTTTTATTGAAATTAAATTAATAAAATATAGTCCCGACTCGTGACTCATTAGTAATGTGGGCCGCTGGTGAGCATTAAGGCTGAGGTTCAATCCGCTGGTGGAATTGTTGTACACACTGTTTCAAGAACGATGAGACTCGATGGCGTTTGGGATGTTCCGACCCTCGCCTCGTGAGTCGGACTACCTGGTGTTTTATTTTCGGGTTTTCTCTCATACGACAAGTCCCTCCTGCCTTCCCTCTTTTACGACTCGGAGCCAAGTCCGACTTCTACTTACAGGTACTCCATCACAACAAAAACTATCCTCTTTCCCTACGTTCATAAATAGACTATTCATCCCGCGCTGCCGGACTTAGAGGATTAGTCACAACAACAAAAATATATCGAAGAAGCGATCGACCACCAAAAAGCGTGAGGAACAAAATATGATTTTTGTTTAAATTGTATTTAGTTTAATTAAAATACTTTCATGATTTTCGACTGCACACCAAATAAAACACCAATACAAAAAAAAAAAAAAAAAAATTGAATATAAAATAATATAATAAAAAGCATTAGGGTTTGTTTTGTCGCTCTACGGTCATTTTATGCACACTCTGGGTTAATTAGAGACCTACAGTTTAACGTGGATTCCTTAATAAACATCCATGGTACTGCCAGGATTCGAACCTGAAGCGTGTGAAATGATGCTAACCAAAGGCCAGATCGCTAGGCAATTAACCACCATCATCAGCAGTTGCGCAACAGCCCCATAGTCGGCCAAGGCCGTCTGCCTACTGCAGATTTCGAGACATAGGATGTTTTCTGTTTTAAGGGATAGGGTTGTCAGCCCTACGTCCAACGCTCTACGATCATATTAGATAGGGATCTACGATTTAAAGTGGATTTCAAATCACTACAAACTCCTATGCCACTGCTGGCACTCGAACCCGTAACCTGTGGCACTGAGCGCCAGAGCGCTAATAACATACACATCCATTAAGCAATAAATATTTAATAATTTAATAATAAATATTTATTTATTATCTTCCCTTTTGGCCCCAATTTTGAATGCAAAAATTTAATGAATCATTACCACATTTAAATTTATGAATCAAAAAATTAATTTAATAATTTTCTCTGGAGCTAATACTTAACGAAGCGATTTCCATCCCTAAAAACTAATTTTAGCTTAATTTTCGACAGAGAAGAGCTTTACTTTAATACTTCAGTAAACATTGCAAATACTTACTCAAAACTGCGCATGAGTCAGTGCATGATCTTTTCTTAAAATTAAGAGATCGGAGAGCAGATGAAAAATGCTTGGACTGTACTCGTACGCCAGGTGTGTACTAAACGTGTCCACAATTTACGTCATGGCACTTTGGAAAGGAGCTCGCATTAGAAAAGCCATCGCGCTATTGCCGCCGCTGATTTAATGTCAGGTACATGGTGTTGCGAAAACACACAAGTCATGGAAGAATTGGGAAACGAAGCTCTTTCTGGCAGCCACATTCCTCGGCGTTTTGTTTTTGTGTTGCTCGCAACAGGATGGATGACAAACAAAAAGAGTCATCTTCGAGAGAATGCGAATTAATGATGTTGAGAAATCATGACGGTATTTTTCAACGCCGATTTATTGCTTATTGGATTTCACGAAGAAAAATAAAGGTGCTAAAATCGTGTTGTATGTTATGTTGTCGATATTTATCAATTTGATTTTAACAAATATATAAGAGGAAGAAAAAAAAAACAATCAAAGACATTTTCTAAAATGAAATTCCAAAATTTTTACTCATCCAAAAAATTAATAATGTTTATCCCACAGTATAAACCTTAGGCCCCGGTCTAATATAGTTGTAATAGAATGTTAGATGTAGAGTTGACAACCGTAAAAAAAGAAGAACCCCGTAAAAAAAAGAAAAAGAAAACAGCTCTCGTCATGAAATCTGCCAGCAGGCAGACGGCCTTGGCCCACTATGGGGCTGTTGCGCCAATGTTGATGATAATGATGATAAACTTAATTAATTTAAAAACAGATAGTCTGTTATTACTCAAGTAATTTTTTTATTCAAATGACATTTTTTTTCTTATTCTACTTGGTCGACAGCAACATCTAGACCAAGTCCGAGAACCCGTGTGACATCATGGAAGGAGGGAAAGGAGAGAGCCAGCTTCTGTTGTGATGGAGCACCCGTAGGTAGAAGTCTGACTTCGCTCAGAGTTGCTGAAGAATTAGGGCATTGTGTTCCGCAAGGAATTTTAGTGGGAACTACCGCGCATTTGCGTATCGTACTGAAGAAAACCCGGAACACTTCCACCAGGTAATCCGACTCATGAGCCAAGATGCTGAACATCACAAACGGCATCGACTCTCCTCGATTTTGAAGCGGCCTGGAGGCCAATTAGCTAGCGCTGTGGACGTTGGTACCACGAGTTTTAGGTACGAATCCTGGCGGTGGAATGGATGTTTGTTAGTGGTTCGGAATCCATGTTAAATAGTAGGTCCCGGTCTAATTAGCCTAAAGTGTGCAAAAAAATGACCATAGACCAAAAACCCAAGACTCGATTTTAAAACAGTGTCTACAACAAAACCGCCAGTGGATTGAAGCTCACCCCTATTGCTCGCCAGTGGCACGCGTTGTCACTATGCCACGAGTCGGGCCAAATCATTATTAAATATTTGTATGATCGATTCGTATAATCGATTTAAAACAAGTTACGTATAATGCTAATCAATTTAATAAAATCGATTTAATCGAATAATCTCATTTAATACGTAGTTACGTAATTTATGAAATTTCTCAGTGTTGAATCCAACTTAACAGGATTCAGCACTGATAAATTTCATGAATTTCAATTATTTCTATATTGTGTCAAATTCTAATTAAAAAATAAAAATAAAAAAAATGACTATTTTACTATGTATTACTATTTTTTTTTTTTTTTTTACTAATTATTATTTTGTTTGCATAAATTTGTAGAATTGGCCTGATGGTCGAGTAACTAGCGCTCAGGCGCTCTAAGCCACAGTTTACGTGTTCAAGTCACAGATCTTTGGTGGCTGGATGGCGGAGCCATGGATGTTTGTAATGGTTCGGAATCCATTTAAATCGTAGGTCCGCGCTAATAAGATTGTAGAGCGGTGGGAGTAGGCAGACTATCGTACCCCGTAGAAAGAAAATTTATCCAGACTCGAAATCTTCCATTAGGAAGACGAGCTTGGCCCACCATGGGGCTGTTGAGCCAATGAAGAAGAAATTTGTTGAAGAAATATTAAAAGTACAGTCAGATTCAAAATAAGAAATATCTTTAAAATTTATAATTCAAAAACAAACAAATAGTATTAATATTTCATCAATTATAAATTTATTTAAAAATTATTTAACTTAAAAGAAAATAGAACAATGTTTATTTTTTAAAATGCTCTTTATTTATTACAAATGCTCTTCTGGAATTTTAAACTAAACGTGCGACTTTTTTTAGCTATAAATACACATGAAAACAAGTTAATAGATGTAAATTATTACTTAATGATTGCAGAGAGTTGGATGTTCTAAAATAAGGGGCATAACACAAGATATTACGCAGCGCATCAGTTCAATAGCGATTCTTACGTTACATGTTTCGGCAGTACATAATGATAATCACTATGCTGAAGTCACTGTTCCTTAACTAACGATCCAGTTGACACAACTTAAATTCTGCGTTTAAGGTGTTATTTAAATGTAAAACGAGGTAAAAACAATGAGCTAAGCATGTAATGGCTTTAATTACCGAAACATGCGTGCATTACGAGGCATTTCTGTAGAGTTTACTCAAGTTAGTTTGTCGCTTTACTGTCATTTTGTGCATACTTTAGGCTAATTAGACAGAGGCCTCCTTTTTAACGTGGATTTAGAACCATCAGAATACATCCTTGCCACCGCCAGAATTCGAAGCTGAAGCACCAAAGACAAGAGCGCTAGACAATTGGCCATCCTGTTTCTGCCGCTTTTTTGAGGTAAAAATACACAGGAAAACTTCAATAGATGATGTAATTTATTACAGAGTGATTCAAGAGTTGAATGATCTGAAATAGGTGCATAACGCAAGATATTTCGCAGCGCATCAGTTCAATAGTGATGCTCGTTTTAAATGTTTCGACAACATATAATGATAATCATTATGCTGAAATCACTGTTCCTTCACTAATGATCCAGTTGACACAACTTAAATTCTACATCTAAGGTGTTATTTAAATGTAAAACAAGGTCAATATAATGAGTAACGCATGTAATGGTTTTAATTACCGGAATAAGCATGCTTCACGGAATTTCTATAGAGTTTACTTTAGTTTAGTTAGTTTGTGGTTCTACGGTCATTTTGTGCACACTTTAGGCTAATCAGACCGGGACCTACAGTTTAACGTGAATTCCGAATCACTAACAAACATGCCTGCCACAATCTGGATTTGAAATCTTGAAGCCCGTGGTACCAAAGACCAGAGCGCTAGCCAATTGGCGATCAGGTCATACATTTCTGTAGATTGGTTTGGTTTAGCTTGTCACTCTACGGTCATCTTGTGCACACGAGGGCTAAACGGATTTTTACAGTTTAACGGATTCCTAACCACTCACAAACATCCATGCCACCGCCAAGATTCGAATCTGAAGCCTATGGTGCCAATAGCCAGAGCGCTAGCCAATTGGCTATCAGGCCGCCATTTCTGTAGAAGTTACATTATTCCACAGTTGGCAAGTTATTTTTGTAACAGTATTACTTAATAAATATTTTATTTACTGTAAATGTTTTCTAGTGCTTAATTACAGATAAATATTATTAATAATTATATAAAGAAGCAACATAAATTTATACACATTAAATGTTATAATCTTATAACTTTTAAATATTTTAATAAATTAGCTGTTTTTAGGAAACGGTAAAAACTTTCAAACGTAGAAAACGAACTTTAGAAATTAGGGTGTAAACCTTTTTTTAATACACTTCTTAATTATAAAATTCGTATTCATAGAAATCCGAGCAAATACAGCATTTTATCTAAATTTCCTCATTAATATTTATAACAAACTGGATTCAAACTTTATGTTCAAATCTAGGTCTGACAAATTGATAAGTCTTCATGTTAATAATACCTTGGCCACAAGCAAGATTGGAATCGTAGGATCACCATACATTATGAATACAGAATTCGATATCTGATTATTAACAGCAAATATTATGGAGTTTAAAAAAGCGATGTAAAACAGTTGTTGTGAATAAATTAGTTGTCTGTGACTACAAATGCTTTATAAAGAATTAGTTATCTGTGACTAAGAATGCTATATAATGAATTAAGTATTAGAAGTCTCAGATACAGCGTAAAAATTTAATTCATCTGATATAAATCTCGCGAAACATAGAGCAAGTGCTATAAAATTTATCTTCCTTCTAAAAAAGAAATTCAAGCTAGCAAAGTTTTTCAGTGTGATAATAATCCCATTACTTTAGAAAAGATTGCATTCCAGATTTT
Source organism: Caerostris darwini (assembly GCA_021605075.1). Lineage (NCBI taxonomy): Eukaryota > Metazoa > Arthropoda > Arachnida > Araneae > Araneidae > Caerostris > Caerostris darwini. The sequence goes on along the minus strand of BPLQ01015184.1, from coordinate 324,230 downwards.
TTGCTTAAATATAGATAGGCATTTGCTTACCTATATCGTATATAGATATTTGCTAAAATGTCTAGAATAATAATTATCATTAAATAATAAATAAAATTTTAATGTTCTTTAAAGTTTATTTGGGACATTGACACACGAATATGGTTATTTTTTTTATAAAAATTTTCCAACCGATGTAAAAATAATCAGTTTGAGAATTATTATTACCATAAATCTTTCAAAAATGGGAAAGACTAAAAAGTAATAATATTTTATTTCAAGTTAGATTTATCAACGTTAAAGTTGTTATGACAGAAATAGCACAAGACTAACGCTTACATTTGCAAAAAATGGAAATAAAATTACCTTCTTGAATATATGAAATCTTTCAATTCCTAATTTACCATTAAATTTATGTTATTACCTTTGGGTTTACGGGTGCGCAGAAGATCTACCTCCTCGTGGAGCACCTGGTAACACTTTTTAGCGCTAAAAGATTTGCAACTTGGCATTATTGTTAGATTAATGAACTCTGTTTCAGCATGTTTTGTTGTATATTGTATGTTTTTTTTTCGTTGTTCTTTTTTTGCTGTAACTGTTCATAATCTGCAATTGGAAATAATAAAAAAAAAAAACCTTTGGTTTTATTGGAACTCAATCCATGTAAAATTGGCCACTTACCGTAGATACAAAAAATAACATAGAATCAAATCAAAATTACAAAGAGAAAAGAGTAGACATTCTTAACAAAAACGATTTAAAAGCTTTAAAAATAATTAAAAACAAATCAAATGTTTTAAGGATAAAAATTTAAAAAGCTAGAAGCACCATCATAAAAGTACATGTGATCAGAACATGTATTCTCTGGGTTCTTCATCATAGAGTACACACATCGCCATTCTGTTGCAAGTTAAAAGTCCAGTCCCGAGCACACAAGTAGATGGCAGCAGTGGTTATTCATTTTATCTGTCTTGCATAAAACACATATATCAGAGTTCACAATCCCTGTTTTGGCCAGATGTTCGGCCAGGCAGTCGTATCCAGTTTTTAATTTAAATTGGGCAACAGCCTAAACAGACTAACAGCGAGTTCTTACACTAAATTTTTCCAATTCATTCCGGATTGACTATGTTATATTTTTTTTCGTTCTAATGCAGCCTGGCAACCACATTTTAGACAATTGTCTTGGATGCCTTAAGGCAAGTGCTGCACAGACATTACTCACTTTGCATTATCCAGGGGGCGTGTGTAACTTGAAGATACGGACGCGGAGTAACAATGCCCCGCAACGCTCTACGATCCTATTAGGACCGGGACCTACAGTTTAAAGTGGATTCCGAACCACTACAAACATCCATGGCACCGCCGGGACTCGAACCCGAAACCTGTGGTACCGAGCGCCAGAGCGTTAGCGACTCGGCCATCTGGCCCCTACATATATGTTATATATGTATGTAAATTTTTTGTACACATATAAAATACAGCTTTATAAATTTGTTGGTAGGTTGATTGTTTATATATATATAAATAATGGAATGATTAGAAAGTGGCTGTAGTCCCGGAAAAGATTTGAGGGGCTTTAATAGAAAAGTAGGAAGAGGGGTAAAAAAAGTATACACATTCTACACAAAAGTAATATTCACACATATCTCAGATGTTGGATTTTAAATATCTTTAAAATAATGCTACATAAGTTATAACCGATTCATACAACCGAAGTTCGTCAACCGGTCTTAACGAATAAATATTGATATGTGGATGAATCTGGTACTGACGACTAAAATTGATTGATTCCAAGCACTATTTACTTAAGATTTCCAATAGTTCATTTGCACTAATTGCGATTTAAGCCCTTTAAATTATTAAAATTAACAAAAGGACTTTTTTTTACTGTAGAAACAAAAAAAAAACAAAAACATAAACTAATAAAAATTACAAAGGGAGCAAAAAGCCTTAAAACATTTTTTTTTTTTTTTTTTTTTTTTACTGTACTAAGCCGCAAGTTTAAGTAAGTTTTTAACATATCACATGAAGAAAATGATTAAACTATGACATTATATTGTAGTTGTTAACAAGTAACAATCAACTATCTTATCACAGTCATGCAAATCTTCCTGCCTTCTCCGAACATGCCATTAACACATTTTCACTATCACATTATCTAAAGAAATAACACGTTACGAAATGGTTTAAGTAGACCATGAATTTCACAAAGAACACTTCAGAGACAATTACAACAATAATAAGTTCACACTTGAAATACATTACGCCACTAGAATGATAAAACCATTAGGCCCGACTCGTGACCTTGAGTAACTATAGTTAAGACCGTAATCTTAATATTAATCTTTATCGTTTGGATTAGTATTGTTATTTTTAAAGAAGGTTTTTTGTTGCTCTATATTAATCAACAGCTATTATTATTATTCATCTACTATACAAGTCTGTATCTCTAGATTAATATAGAGCAGTAGTAAAAGAATATAATCAACTCACTTACACGGATTAGTAGAAAACTTAAATACGAGTAATACACATTAAAAAGAAAATAATGAGCAAATGGTGAATTGTAAAATATATTTGTTTCAACCTAACACCATGTGTTGCAACCAGTCGGCCGCTATAGAACAATACAGTTTTTTTTTTCTCTCACACAAAGCTGCGTCTACAGTATGAGCACTCACACCAAATCAATTTCTCTGGCTCTTAGTACTACAAGCTTCAGGTTTGAATTCTGGCGGTGTTATGGGTGGTTCGGAATCCACGTTAAACTATTGGCCCCTATCTAATTAGCCCAAAGTGTGCAAAAAAAAAATATTAAAAAAAAAATGACCGTAGAGCCAAGCAGTAGTAGTAGATCAAATCTGTTTGTCCTACTTTGGCCGAGTGTCTAGCGCTAACGCTCGGCCACAGGTTTCGGATTAGAGTCCCGGCGGTGGCATGGATGTTTGCAGTAGCTCGGAATCCGGTTTAAGCAGTAGGTCCCGGTCTCATATGAATGTAAGAGCGTCACGGAGCAAAAGTCAGACTTCTACCTACGGGTGCTCCATCACAACAGAAGCTACCTCCTTTCCCTTCAAACATGAGTCTATAAGTGTTCGTAGGATTGGTCTAGATGTCTACCAAGTCGGATAAAAAACAACAATATTTTAGGGATTAAAATACATTTTTTTTCGTTCGGAAAAAGAAATTTATGGAACTCAAATAATTGCAAATTTAATTCATTGGAAGGAATTGGAACCATCCGTGAACATTCCTTTTTATATTATATAAAAACTAATTCACCTTGATAACAGTTTCCGTCAGATCAGTTTACCGGATGGGTGGGTTTCTCAGTCTGACTCACGTGCGAAACAAAGGTGGACAAAACCACTTAAAAATTCTTCTAGAAAGACAATCCTCCATTTTTCTCCTCAGAAAGAGGGGCCTCTTTTGGGGGAGTTAGGGGGAGATTTATATTTAGGCTAATTAATACTTAAGTGAGGTTCTAGCTGCACCAAAAAATGGTAAATAATCTACTGGAAAACCCGAAAGTCTCAAAATTATTTCATGGAAGACCTGCTTTTCATATTGGTCATATATGTATCAACAATAGTTTTATGTGGTGCAGGAGTTGCTTGGTAGATTAAAAGTTGATCCTAAACACGATAAGAGAAGGCTAACCAAAAGCTTCCATGTCTATTGGGGATAAACACAATTCAATAGGTTAGAAATGCCCTTCCATAGAGAGCCATTGCGATGGTAAATGTGGGTGCAGTCTTCCTATGATACATCTTGAATAACACTACTACTACTACATCACTATGCCTAGAGCTGAGTTGTCCCTATATAGTTTGGGAATGATGCGGGTGAGAAGTCTGACTGGACTCCATGACGCTCTACAGTCATATGAGACCGCGATCTACGGCTTAAAGTGGATTGCGAACCACTACAAACATCCATGGCACCGCCGGGACTCGAACCCGAAACCTGTAACACGAGACGGCCATTCATGCCCCTAATCATGAATAACATTGAATTTACTATACATAGATATACATCTCTCAATAACAAATTACACTAGCAGTGTGAGCTAACCTTTCACATTGGTGGTCTCTCCCGGCCTCCTCCTGACCACGGAAGCCTCCTTGGAAGAAGGGCCATGAGTCTTGTCCTCCTCCGACATGTCGCTGTGGTCCCCCGCCCCCGCCACCCACTCGGCGTCGTGCTCGCACGCACTGTCCGGGCTCGGGGGTCGGCGGACGGATGCGCCCTTGAGGGAGCCATGGCGGAAGGAGCGGCTCTTCGCTGGAGGGGCCGCCTCCATGCACCTGGAGGGCTCTTCCTCGGCTGGGTCCTAGTAGCTGTCTGCAAGGATAATAAAAAAAAAAAACATGTTAGTGAACTGTAATATGTTAGCAAATAATACAGTATCGATTGTGTAACAATAAAATACACTGTGGATTAAACAAATTGTATAAATAAGTTGGTATAAGTACTCAAACTTTACAAGACACAAACAAAAGAGATTCGGGTTAATATTAATAAAATAAATTTATTTACTTGTCAATATTTTAAGTTCAAAGAAATTGTTTCAATTAAGAAAAAGATGAGAAATATTTCATTTCGTTATACCGCCAATGCATAAGAATAAGTTAAAAAAAATTAGAAGCACGCATCGGTGCTCCAGTTAAAATTTAATTGAATTAATGTTACTTAGATATACTGACAAGAATTTAAAGACACAAAGTATATGAAAAGTATAAAAATTGTTCTTAATATACAAATAATGGCCCAGTTATAACGCACGCATCTGAAGTGCAGGAGCACCCTAATTCTAATCTGATGCCGATGTTGATTGCAATCACTACTTCCAGAAACAAAGTTTGGTTTATCGCTCTACTGTCATTTTTTGCCCACTTTAGGCTAATTTAGACAGGGACGTACAGTTTAATGGGGATTCCAAATCACTCACAAACATCTATGTCACAGCCTGGATTCGAACCTGAAGCCTGTGGTACCAAAGGCCAGACCGCCAGCCAATTGGTCATCAGGCCACTTCAGAAACGAAGAGATTCAATGTGTCATTGTGTAGAATCGTCTCACATCGACCTTTCAGGTTTTTGGGGGAATAGCATTTACTGGTTTTTCTTCCGTAGCACACGGGGAAGTCTTCTCTCATGAAAGAAAAGTCCTCCTCTCATCGCATATCAGTGGGCTGATCGTGACATACACCAGTAGAAACGTGGAAACTTATGCATCGATCAGACAGATTTGTGGCTCTATGGTCCTTTTTTCCACACTTTAGGCTCATTAGGACCTATGTTTAACGTGGATTCCGAACCAGCACTAGGTGAGAAATGTCCCTTTCTTAGAAGGGTGCAAACCTCCGCTCTATATGCCGTAGCGGTTGCAAGTGTGGGTGCAGTCTCCCCATGATACATCTTGAATACTACTACTACACCACACCACACCACACCACACACGTCACTGGGCCTACAGCTGAGTTGCTCTTTACAGTTTAAGAATGACGTGGGTGAGAAGTCTGATTGGGCTCTGTGACGCTCTGCAGTCATATGAGACACTACGGCTTAAAGTAGATTCCGAACCACAAACAAACATCTATGCCATCGTCAGAATCTGAAGTCCGTGGTACCAAAGGCAAGAGCGGTAGCCAATTGACTGTCATGTCGCCATCGATTAGACAAGGAGAATAAAATAGAGAGATCTGAGAAATTTCTGTAATGCCCTAAAACTATATAATTAGCATTTAAACCTAAGGTTATCAAGGGGATGCTATATAGATGATGTTTAAAAGTGATGATATGTAAAGCCTCTTAAAAAGAGACTTATACCAAATGATTCGCGAGTATCCTAATTTAAGAAGCCTATTGAATCAAACTACTTTTAAAGTTTACATTCTGCACATAATTTTCTTATGTAATACCACAGATTTGAAATATTTGAATTCAAGAGAACCAGTTCAGTAAAATTGAATTGGGATTCAAAGTTTACCAGATTCTCACAAATGTTGCTTTATCTTTTACTTGTTAAATCCTTATGCATTATTACATGGGACTCAAGATTCACAGTAGTTGAAGCTTGGTATAGAGTTATAAATAAGCGTGGTAAAGTTTGTAATATGCAGTGAATGTATCTTTTTTTTACCACGCTTATTTATCCTCCTTTACCAAGCTCATTCTCACGCAAATGCTACTTAGGAAGCAATTTATTTCGGAAGTTCTTTTTTCCAAATAGATTAAATAGCGATTTATTGCTTGAATAGAAAGCATGGGAAATCTTGGAAAGGTAAGATATACATTGATGCAAAAGATAAACATAAATCTTGTAACGCCATCTAATCTGAATAAATTGAAATATTTATAAGATTTCTGAGAGATTTTGTTTTTAGCTATTCATGATTTTTAAAAATGCTCCTGTGAAAAAATGAAAATGTGTTAGTTTGGTATTTCTATAGATAGTTTTCAAATTTATAATGAATAGATAAAAATAGACTATGGAATGCATATAATAGCATGTATTTCAGTATACTTTGAATTATTTGGAAAATATACATCAAAATAATTTTTTTTATAATATTGCTATGACAAAACGAATGTAATATGTTTAAAGATGAAATTATTTTTAAAAAAATATTTATATAAGATTATTGCAAAATCATCCTATGATTTTTGACAAAACACTTAAATGCATATATATCCGTTAATCCTTTTATGTGTTTTTAATAGGATTATAATCAAAGATATACATTACAATGAATATTTTGGATTTTTTTTAATAAATACAAAATAAATATTTATATTATAAATATATTCTTATTAATTTTAGGTAATTGCCAAAAATTAAGAGGAATCAATTCCAGCTATAAAATATGTGAAATCAATGGTGCATTGATAGAGTGATGGTAATATTAGTAATTATATGATGAATTGATAAAAGCAGTGGTAATATTAATACTGGTGTATTGATAAAGAGGTGGTAATATTAATAATGCTACATTGATAAAGTGCTGGCAATATTAATAATGGTGCATCGATAAAGCGATGGTAATATTGATAATGGTGTATTGATACAGAGTTGGTAATAATAATGGTGTATTGATAAATTGATAGTAATATTGATATAATGGTGTATTGATAAAGTGTTGGTAATATTGATAATGGTATATTAATTTAGTCCTAGAATTAAAAAATGGCAGAAGATGTTGAAAAGAAAAATTCAAGCGCAAAACTAGACATAAATTAGTTACAAAGTATTTTAACATTACTTGCATTAAACATAACAAAAGCAAAAATTTTAAAACTATATAATTTTTTTTCACTTACGTTATTTAATACGTTGTAAAGAAAAATTTAATTAAACAACTTAAAAGCAGAGAATTCTGCTTAAAATTTAGATCATGCTTAAAAAAAGCTACTTCAAAATCAAAAAGCCTAAAGTAATACGTCTAAATTATAGGCAACCATCTAATATTTATTTATTTCAAAAGAAAGTGAATATAAAACGAAAATAAAAACTTGAAATACTTACTAAAGAAAAAAAAACAATAACACTAGAATTTATTTCAAATGAAATATACTCCAAATATATGTGAGGAGATAAAAGATTCCCACTGAATAGGTCTTAATCTCGACTGTTTTGCATACTGCTATTAAAAACTAAGGCATGAAAGCGAAATCACCCTGGAAGCAAGAGTCTGAGAGGAAAAAACGCGATAATAAACGTGCTTCTTCATACCAGCTGACGCCCTTTGGAATGTTGAGATTCACCTCGCACCCCCCTTCCTTCTGGGGAGGTTGGGGGGTGGGGTGGGAGACTTGGGTGTGAGGCCATTCTGACCTTCAGGTAATTTTCCGAACATCTGTTAAGTAGGGAGGACAACTCATTTGGAGCTTCTTACGCTACTGACACCGATCTTCTTCATGTTGAATATTAAAGGTGGTTAAATTGCTTCAGAAGATGAATAGCCAAGACGTATAGTAAAATATCGTCTTACTACTTGTAAGCAATTTTTTTTAGATAATTAATTTGCTTTGTGACATGGTTTACTACTCGGAATATTGTTAAGTTTCATATGTCGATATAGATTATCATTAGTCGGAATATTGTTAAGTTTGAAATGACGATATAGACTATCACTAGTCGGAATATTGTTAGGTTGAAATGTCGATATAGACATTCAACATTTCAAGAAAAATCTGCTAGGTTTTCATACATTCCTTCAAGTATTTTTCAATGGTGTTGAACATCCATTAAACGTGCAATATAAAAGACAATTTTCATTGCATTAATTTTTCTGAAAATGTAGTTAAGTTAATACTCAATAACTCACGGTTATCTGTAACAATATTGCTACCCCTATACTCAGAAAGATTTTAGAATAAGCAATAAATTAAAACAATTTTACTACTCTAGTACCAAATGCTACTTATAAATTACCAAAATAAAATCAAATTTTCTCGAATTACGGGAATTTATATATTTTCCAGCCCAATTAAAACAGAAGAGTTATAATCCCACATAAAAATCTAATTCGAAGAAGATGGACAATAATTTCAGATCCAATATCAAATACAAGTCCCCTTGCATTCATAAAAAAGCAAATAGTTAAATACAAAGCAAATATAACTTAATGGCGTACATTAAGTCATTTTATATTCCAATAATAGTACATTTCAATCAACCTTCAATACAGTGGTTTTTTTTTTGGTGAATAATTTTAAACAATCAAACACTTAGTGAAAATATATCCGATTTCAACATAAATATTTTGATCTTTTTTTTCATTTTTTCAGAAAAAAAAAATACTTTCTAAAAAGATTATGAAAATTAAAAATACTTTCTAAGAGACTTAAAAATGCCATTTATAATTATTAAAATGAGCCGATTTTATGAAAATTGTAATGATTTTTACAATAATAATAATAATACTTTTAAGCCAAAAGAAATAAAAATGAAAAAAGTATAAAAAAAATAAAACTCAATCTGTAAATATTCGTGTTCATAAATAAAAGGATTTCAATAAATCTAAACTTGATAAATAAGTAAGTACAGTTCGTAAAGAAATCAATATATACAATCATCATGAAAAGTCATTTTGCTTAACTATCAGTAAAATATAAAACAGTACAGAAATTGTACTGACATCTACCTATTTAGAGTGCTTGTACATCATTACAATCAAATCTTAACAACATTCAAATTCTTTGTAAATAAAAGAAATTACCGAATTCTAAACTTGATAGAATAAGCAAGTACAATTCGTAATGAAATCATTATGAAAAGTCATTTGAATAACTATCAGTAAAATACAATGTATACAGGACAAATTCATACTCTAAATCGAATGTCTGAACAATTTCTGTACAAAGTGTTTGTATATCTTTACAATCAAGCCTTTCCTCAACAAGGCTTGTTTAAATTCAAAGGAGCATCATTAAATTCATTATTAGATCTGTCTAACAATAACGGTTTCACATGTCATAAATAATTCATTATTTAATATCTAATCAATGCTTAATAATTTGTATACCAACTTGCAAAAAAGTGCTAATGATTAATAAAGATATTAACATAAAAAATACACTGTATTAATAATGACATTAAAAATAGCAATTATAAAAAAAATGCTAATTGTACCGGAAAATTTAAGTATGCTTTACAAATTGACGTATTCATTTTTTAAGGTGTAATTGATACTTATGTAAAACTGCATCCTAATTAAGTGTGTGTTGAATCACTCGCGAAATCATTGTTCAAACAAACCTTTTGTGTTCGAATGTAGCTTAAGGCAATCTTTATTTAAACTGCATTGTTCCTACATGAAGGCCCCAGTTGTCTTCTTAGATTACCCTAACAACGTTCCTTACCTTTCTTACTTCAGTAACCCCTTAAACTAATAAGATCTCGCCATCCATCCGTACCGAAATGACTCATTTATCATGTCAGTCCAATTTTATTTGGGAAGGTAATGTATATACATGACAACTAATTGAGGAGACCAAACCAGCAGCGTCATCATCATCGTCTTCGGCATTTAATAGACCTACTTTTCAATACCCCAACAATTTGATTCGTCATCTTTCTTTTAGAGGCCTAATGTACCTTCTATTGTTTCAGAAAGATTTTTTTTTTTTTTTTTTTTTTTTTTTAGTATTTTGGGAATGAAATAAACAAGTAACAAAAAGTGCAACAGGAGACATAATGGCGTCACAAAGTTGCCATTTCTTGTTAGCGCACGTTGCCAATTCCGTTGCCCGAAGCACTGTTATTTTGTTTGTTTTATTTTGCTCTTTTGTTTTGTTTTTTATTCGCGGGCTTTTTATGAGACAATGGAATAGTAGTTCTTTGAACCCTTCGAACCCTACCTAAACGCACTTCTGGTATCATTCACTTGTTCAACAATACGGGCAGTGACACGAAAAATGCTTTCGGATGGGTATACAAGGCTTTATTATTAGTAGTTTATTTATTTATTTTTTCTGTCTTTTTAAAAATTTTATTTTCGGATAACGTAACTAGGCAGGTAACACAAACAATCAGGTGTTTATTCATTCAAAAATGAGCAGCAGAAGAAAAAAAAAACTTGGCTCATTGTCAACTCATCAGAGAGAGAAAAAAAAAGAAGGAATTCTTTGTTGTATCAAATTATCAAAAGGATCTTGACCTCTATTTTAGTGTGATGCAATCCATTAAAAGAACTCTCTCTCTCTAGCAATGCACTCAAGAAACAAAGGTAAAATTAAATAATAAATGAGATCCTTAACATCTTTGTAATAATCCTGGAAATCTTTAAACATTAAGTGATAAATGTCACCTCAACTAGTAGAATAGAAATCAAATGGGAAAATTTAATTAAGAATAAAGAACACTTTTGTTTAAAATTCATGGAAATTATACGTATTTTTTTTTTTTTATCCCACTTGGCAGACATCAACATCTAGACCAGAGATGGGCAAACTACGGCCCGCGGGCCAACTCCGGTCCGTCGGAAGATTCTGTCCGGCCCGCGGATAGAATTTTAATTTTGCCGGTAAGAGGCAAATTAAAAGAAATATATATTTATATATTATAAATCCATCTCTTTTCCTACTTTGATTAAATATTTTTTTTTCTTCCTTTTTTTCCAAAGGACTGATGATCTTTTTAATTTCTCTATTTTTGTTCCACAAAACATAAATCGACGGAAATAGCAAACCAAAGTAGCTAAATATGCCAAATCTAAATTTGCATAAGCCAAGCTAAATATGTCAAACATAGAGTTTTACAAATCATTATCGAAAGTAAGTTTCCCAAATTTAATATCTCACGCCCAGAAAATGAACCTTAGAAAGATTTATTTCAGAAGTAGGCTGACAGATGAGCATTTAGCCTCGTTCTTTAGAATCAGTACATCTCACTTCGAACCTCAATATAAGGAACGTTTAGAAATGAAATCGCAATTTGATCCATCTCCTTAACATATTTAAATTGTAATGCTTGCATATTGTTTTTAAAATTTTAGAAAAATTTATCTTGGCCCGCCAAACTTTTTTTCTCGATTTTTGGCCCGCGACCGAAAAAGTTTGCCCATCCCTGATCTAGACCATGTCCATGAATCCGTGTTCTCATGAAAGAAGGGAGGGAGGGGGGAGATTCTGTCGTGATGGAACACCCTTAAGTAGAAGTCTGAGTTGACTCCGAGGAGGGCAGAGTCATCCGGATGACTCTTTGGGGGAACTACCCCATATATGCGTATAGTATGGGAGAAAAACCCGAAAAACTCCCACCAGGTAATGCGACTTACGAGGCAAGATGCTGAACATCACAAACGCCATCGAGTTGCCTCGTTTTTGAAACGGTTTCTACAACAATGCCGCCAGCGGTTTGAACCTCAGCCCTAATGCTCACCAATGAGTCACCAGTTGGGCCTACTTTTTTGTCATTTTAATTTCAATAAAAAATTTAAAATTCTGTTACAATTTCATAATTTTTCAATACTTTTTGTTTTCAAATATTCTACTTAGGTTTGAGATAATAGCCTATATAGTGATAGAGGCTTGTTTATAACTTGTACTTACAGTTTTACATATTTTCCATTAAACGTACTAAGAAATTAGTATCGGTTTTCTTTTACAACTTAACCTTTTGCACTCGAATTTTTTTTTTTCATTCGTATTACCAGCAGCTCGAAGCGATTTTAGTGAAAAGATCCTATTCACATGCAAGTTTGATAGACGCATTAAAAGAAACGCATTATTTATAGTGTTATTTGCATTGTCTCCGTAGCGGAGCCCTCGAGCTTGAAGACAAATTTTAAATGGCTCCGCTCCGGAGCCCTCGAGTGCAAAGGGTTAAGGTGCTAACTAAAAGTTAAGGGTTTTGAGTGTATTCGTAATTGTTACTGGGATATAAATCTTGATTTTTAAATTTTCTTATATATTATTAAAGTTATATTTGTGAGTTGTTGTGTGTCTAATCCCCAATGTACTGCAGCGTGGGACGGACACCCCATGAGTAGTTTAATCATGGAAGGAGGAGGGGGGGGGCATCTTCTGTTGTGATGGAGAACCAGTAGGTAGAAATATGACTTGGAATCTCTGAAAGAGGGCATGGCCTTCTGAGAGTACTTTTGGGAGGACTCCTTGCGTTTGTGTATCGTATGGGTGAAAACCCGGAAAACTTCCACTACCAAGTATTCAGACTCACGAGCCAAAAAGCTGAACATCACAAACGCCATCGAGTCGCCTCGTTTTTTGACACAGTTTATTAGTATCTACACCAATGCAGCCAGTGGGCTGAACCTCAACCCTAATGCTCACCAACGGCGCACGTTGCCACGAGTTGGACGGAAATGATACATAAAATATAAAACTAAACAACGTCCTCATAATGAAATTAATAAGTGACAAAATTTAATGTAATTTAATTGCTTATTAATCTTAAATGTACAAAACTAAAAAAATTTTGAAAATAATAATATAAATAAGAAGAAATTCTTGAAGTCTAATAGGTCATATTTTCAAGATTGCTTAAAAGTTATTTAAAAAGTTGTTTTAAAACAATTGCACCTCATTTTTGACATTTTCTTCTATTTAATCTCTACTACTTTCAAACTCGTAATAATCAACTAATGCATTACAAGTAAAAATAAAATTCATCGGGACTAATACTAAATTTAAATAGAATATTTTTATGATATAAATTTAATGTTAAGCATTTACAAGATGGTCAAGTTATTGCTTCTAAATTTAAATCAGGAAGATGATATTTATGTTCATGAAAAATTTATACCTACTGATATCACATAGATAATTTATGGCAATTTAAAGTTCATTGAATGCTGAAAAAATAATAACAGCCCGGGTTTTTCTTCCAAAGAAATAAACAAGCTGTTTATTTCTTTGAAAACTCGTAACACAAGTGCATTGTCATCTTGATGAGGATGACGCATGTTATTTCCGCAAGGTCCACTCACCTATGGTAGGCGCGACAGTTTTTTATTCACACAAACAGCGATTTCATCAAATGTTTATCAATATTGTTAAGGAAGCAAGGAGTTGTGGTGAGTAAGATACAGAAATAGACAGTTTTTATTTCTTAAAAACATTAAAAAAAATGTCTGCGTCGAATGATGGAAATGTATTTGCTGCTACACAAACTATAAAATTTTTTATTTCTTTCGTAAAGGTCAGACGCACAGTTGGAAAATCACAAATCTGTTTCAATAGATAGTGTTCAGTAATTTTATGAGCATATGGTATAATAAAACTATTGTAATAAAACTATACAATGAAATACGTATAGATTTAAGACACGTACAAATGGACAAGATAATTTGTGATGTGAACAGAATCTTGACTAATTCTAGAAAATTTTATGGTTTGTGATAGAAGTTATTCTTATTTTGGTAAAAATAAAATTTAATAAAAATATAAACAGTGTCAAATGTGAAAAACGCTTTATGTTCCCATTGGTATTTAACAGCAAATCAGGTAAATTAGTTTCAGTAATTTTCTATTAATGAAAAATAATTATATATTTTCCAAATAATAATCAGTTATAATATTCCAATTTTTTTATTCTAAGCTTTGAAATACGTAATCCCTCTTCTTCATTGGCGTAAGCCCCATAGTGGGACAAAGTTGTCTGCCTACTGGCCGATTTCTTTTTACGGAGTAGCGTTGTCAGCCTTATGCCCAACACTCTACAATCACATTAAACTGAGAGATATGGCTTACACTTGAATTCCGAACACCTACAAACATCCATGGTACCGACGGGAGTTGAACTAGAAACCTGGGGGATAGCCAGTCACTCGGCTATCAGGCTCCGACATAAGCAATTAAGTTACTTATATGTAATTATTTTTATAATAACTGTGCTAGAGTGTTTTCGCCGTGTAAGCATTTATAAATTTCATAATTTTCATAATGCGCCAACGAATATTACTAGGAGCTGTAATTTTCAAGGTTGACTACTAAAAGCTTTAGAATCTACGTAATTTCCAATATTCAAAAAATTTCCATTGTAAACATTTCCATTGTCCATTGTAATCTGAGATTTAGCAGTATGTAAGTAGTACTCTGTGGACATTAACTGAAGAACTAATAATTATATGCTAATAGTTATATTGATTGTGGATTCAGAATTAAACAATATTATATTATATTTTGAAATCTTTTAGATTCCTATAACAGAATACCTGTCGACATCTAAAAAACTTTGAAAATTTTACTACAATTTTCTACGTCACATTTGCGTAAATTAGGGCTTTCAACTCTAATCACAATTAAATTAAAAAAAGAAGAGGAAATGTTTAATATATAGACGTTGAAAATGATAGTTTTGCCTTTTAAATATATGCCCAAACATTGAAGAAATTGCTAGGACACTCCAAGCTTATAAACACAAGAATAAATAAATGTAAGGTGCATTTTCACTTTATTATTTGTATCGCATTTTTCCTGTAATATTACACTTATATTTAACAATAATATTTTTCAGAAGTTTGTATATAGTGCGCCTACAATTATCTGTAAGATTTTAAATGCACCGGGACTTCAAATAGTTTGAGAACGCCTGAACTAATATAATGAATGAAATTCGAAACTTAAGATGTTTAAAATAGCTACTAATAAAAAGATTTGCATTGAAATTATTCGCTATTGTTGCATTTATTTACATTTTTCTTCCACTGATATAACATGGATAAAGATAAATAAATGCAACAATTGCATATGACATCAATACGCGTGCTGTACTTGACCTCGAATCGCAGACTGATATCACGTTTTTTGCCGAGCTTAAGAGTCGGATTTCTCTGGTGCAACATTATTTTTCTCCCTACCACAGAAAATAGAACAAAACGTGACAGAGTAATGTTCCCTTTTTTTTTCCTGTAACCTTCTTCACCAGGCAGACGACCACACGTAAAATCAACAGTAATTCTCAAAAAACCTAGAAGCACTTTTGAAATAAGATCAGAAAAAAAATGCCCGTAATCTAGCAGACAAACAAGCACATCCATTTCCAAGAGAGCTTGGAGCAAAAGCAGCCTGAAGCAGAATGGAAATAAAAACCACATTGGAAATTGGAACTTATTTTCTTTTAAAAACGCTGTGAGAATTCGCAAGTTAAAATCCGAAGATGATGGGATCTGGCGCTCGAGAAATTCGACGAGTTAACTCAGCGGAGCGTAGATGATTTGTTTTGGTTGAAAAGTGATACTGATGTACCGTGCTATTAGCAAGTTGTGTTGTTTCCAAGGTTTGCGATAAATCATTCAAAATGATTATGATAACGCGAAATAAGTCTGATTGTTATGATTGTTTTTTTGTTTCCATAATATGAATAAGAAATTTTTTTTTCATGACTTGAATAAGAAATCAACAAATCCATTTCAAACCATCAATCATACGATTTAGATGGACGATTTCTTATAAGTGCTTGGGAGAGAAATTTAATGAGTATGGCTCGGTATGGTTAAATGCGGGCATGGTTCGGTATGGTTATATACGAGTATGGTTTGGTTAGATGCGAATATGGTTTGGTTTGGTTTGTTTATACACTGAAGTGACAAAAGTCATGGGATACCTCTTAATATCGTGTCAGCCCTCCTTTCGCCCGGCGAAGTGCAGCAACTCGACGTGGCATGGACTCAACAAGTCGTTGGAAGTCTTCTGCAGGAATATTGAGCCTTGCTGTCTCGATAGACGTCCATAATTGTGAAAGCGTTGATGGTGCAGGATTTTGGGCACGAACAGACCTCTCGATGATGTCCCATAAATGCTCGATGGGATTCATGTCGGGCGATCTAGGTGGCCAGATCATTCGTTGGAATTGTCCAGAATGTTCTTCAAACCAATCGCGAACAGTTGTGGCCCGGTGACATGGCGCATTGTCATCCATAAAAATCCCATCGTTGTTTGGGTACATGAAGTCCATGAATGGCTGCAAGTGATCTCCAAGTAGCTGAACATAAGCATTTCCAGTCAATGTTCTGTCCAGTCGCACCAGAGAACCAAGTCCATGCCATGAAAAAACAGCCCACACCACCAGCTTGAACAGTGCCTTGCTGACAGTTTGGGTTCATGGCTTCGTGGGGTCTGCACCACACTGGAACCCTGCCATCAGCTCTTACCTACTGAAATCGTGACTCATCGGACCAGGCCACGGTTTTCCATTCATCTAGGGACCAACCGATATGCTCACGTGCTCACGACAGTCGCTGCAAGCGATGTAGTTCTGTCAGTAAAGGCACTCGAGTCGGTCTTCTGCTGGAATAGCCCAAGAAAGCCAAATTTCTCCGCACAGTTCTAACAGACAAGTCCCTTGTACGTCCCACATTGATTTCTGTGGTTATTTGACGCAGTGTTGCTTGTCTATTAGAAATTACGACTCTTTGCAGACGTCGCCGGTCTCGGTCGTTAAGTGCAGGCGGTCGACCACTGCGCTGTCCCTGGTGGGATGTTATGCCTGAAATTTCATACTCTCGGCACACTCTTGACACAGTGGATCTGGGAATGTTGAATTCCCGAACGATTTCCGAAATGGCATGACCCATGCGTCTAGCTCCAACTAACATTCCGCGTTCAAAGTCTGTTAATTCCCGTCGTGCGGTCATCATCACGTCAAAACCTCTTCACATGAATAACTTGAACAGAAATGAAAGCTCTTCGAAAGCACTGCGCATTTATACCTGTTCTACGCGATGCTTCTGCCATCTGAAAATTTGCATATTGCTATCCCATGACTTTTGTCACTTCAGTGTATGCGAGTATGATTTGGTATGGTATAGTATGGTTATCTGTGAATATGGTTCGGTATGGTTAGATGCGAATATGGTTCGGTATGGTTAGATGCGAATATGGTTCGGTATGGTTAGATGCGAATATGGTTCGGTATGGTTAGATGCGAATATGGTTCGGTATGGTTAGATGCGAATATGGTTCGGTATGGTTAGATGCGAATATGGTTCGGTATGGTTAGATGCGAATATGGTTCGGTATGGTTAGATGCGAATATGGTTCGGTATGGTTAGATGCGAATATGGTTCGGTATGGTTAGATGCGAATATGGTTCGGTATGGTTAGATGCGAATATGGTTCGGTATGGTTAGATGCGAATATGGTTCGGTATGGTTAGATGCGAATATGGTTCGGTATGGTTAGATGCGAATATGGTTCGGTATGGTTAGATGCGAATATGGTTCGGTATGGTTAGATGCGAATATGGTTCGGTATGGTTAGATGCGAATATGGTTCGGTATGGTTAGATGCGAATATGGTTCGGTATGGTTAGATGCGAATATGGTTCGGTATGGTTAGATGCGAATATGGTTCGGTATGGTTAGATGCGAATATGGTTCGGTATGGTTAGATGCGAATATGGTTCGGTATGGTTAGATGCGAATATGGTTCGGTATGGTTAGATGCGAATATGGTTCGGTATGGTTAGATGCGAATATGGTTCGGTATGGTTAGATGCGAATATGGTTCGGTATGGTTAGATGCGAATATGGTTCGGTACGGATAGATGCGAATATGGTTCGGTACGGATAGATGCGAATATGGTTTAGTTTGTCGATTTATGGTTAATATTTTGCACAATTTAGGCTAATTAGGTAAGGATCTACAGTTTAACGTGGATTCTGAATCGCTAACAAACGTCCATGTCACCGCCAGGATTCGACCCTGAAGCCTGTGGTACCAAAGGAAAAGCGAGTAAGAAAATTGAAAACAATATATTCAAGCTACGTTTAAACAATTAGTTTTTTTTGTTCAAAGGAAAAAAAAGCATTCGTGCTGTTTTATCAGTGTAAAATATGCAGGTTTAGATTCTGCTGGAATAAAAGGGTATTGATAAATTATTCCCACTTTAAAGTTATAGAATTTACATATTTTTGTCAAATGATAGATAGCATTTATTACACATTAAAATAATAAATTCCTTCATTTTTTAGCATATAATATCCATATGAGGACCTGACTAGCACTCAGGCTCTCGGCTTTCAATATAATATCATGCTGTGAGCTTTTCAAAAACTCTTATCAGTACAATTTTCAAGATTTCCTTTTATATCATATTCGTTTATTTAATTCTTATCGTATGACAGTTGTATAGTAGGATTTCAAAAAGAATTTGGAAAACTCTAGAAGATATAGAAAATTTTGTAGGGAATAAAAACTGGAGAACATAAGTAGCATAGGGAATTTTTTTTTTTTTTTTTTGCTTTTTATTGAAAGTAGTTGCTTTTTTTGCTTTTTATTGCAAATTAACGAAATAAAGATAAAAATATCTTTTTTTAAAAAAATAAATAGATCACATTTTTAAATCTTTGTTTATAAACTAAAAAAAGCAAGCCATAAATAAATAAGTAAGTATATATATAAATCAAATAACAAAAATAGAAATCACATTTGAAGGAAAATCTTTAAAAATACAAATCTTTGATGCTAATAGAAAAAACAAATCTTTAGAAATTTATTGTTGCATTCAAAATTAAATTAAGATTTGCAAAAAATATTAGCAATAAAATTTTCGTAAAGACATTATGTAACTCAGCTGAATCGGTTACAATTTAACCAACAATGGACCCTACACAATAAGAACGGATAGCCGAACCCAGAGAGCGTTTAATTGATTCTCGAGCATCTTAAAAAAAGGACTAGGAACAGACATTTCGGGACATCATAAATAACCTTCCATGTACACCATTATCCCCCCCCTTCCACGCTTGGGCAGCAAGCCATGGCAGCAGATAATCATGGTGCAAATGGACGAAATCATTCTCCTGGAGACGTTTCAGAACTGCATGAAAATGGCTGGGATGCGAAAAATTTTACGCCGTCCTGACTCCGAAGATAGAATTTATTCCGACTTAACAACAGTGTGATAGAGATTGTCAAAGGCAATTACCTTGACAGTTGTTTTAAGGCCAAAAAGTATGATTCTACAAGGAATTAGGAAGCTGAAAATTAGAATAAGGTTTATTCTAGCTAGGAATTTTTTCCTCTGTACAACTGATAAGTTGTCTATTTTTTATATTCTGCAAACTTTACTATTTTTTTCAAGGGTTTTCTAAATCCTTGTACACCACAGAGTGCGCACCAGAGAAAAAGAATGTGCAAGAAACCAGAAGTGTACCAGAGAAAGATAGAATTCATTCTGACTAAACAACAGTGTGATAGAGATTGTCAAAGACCTTGACAGTTGTTTTAAGGCCAAAAAGTAAGATTCTACAAGGAATTAGGAATGAATGAAAATTAGAATAAGACCTATTTTAGCTAGGAAAGCTTTTCCTCAGTTTCCTCGAAAAGGTCTCTTATTTTTATATTCTGCAAACTTTGAAAAAAATAGAAAAGGTTTTCTAACTCTTTATTTTTTTGGAATGTAAATAGTACACGAGAATTCAAAAATACAATTTTTTTGGTTAGGAATGATAGCTCTTTAAAAAATCTGCTTTTCAAATTTCACTAATATAATTTGTAACTATTAGTGATGATCAAAATGCACATAATAGCAGGTCTGATTAAAACAAGTAGAAATTTATAACGATTCTAACTAACTACCCAACTCTCCGGCACTACAGTCCATGTTGGACCACGGCCACTCTAACAATACCACTCCAAAGCCATCTGTCTCGAGCTTTGGTTTTCCAATTTGTGAACCAAAAGGTTCTTCAGATCCTTTTTCACTTCATCAGTCTATGTCTTTTTTTGGCATTCCCTTTTTTTTTCTTTTGGGTCCCCCCGACACTTGCCTTTGAAAATCTTTTTGCCTCTACTGTCGTCCATTCTCTCTATGTGTCCTAGCCATTGCATTCTCTTTGACTTTTATTGAATTCTCTCTATTGAATTGATTCTCTCCATTGAATTCTCTTTGACTATATAATTTATGATATTCTTTTCTCTAAATAATTTTGCAATTTTGTAACTATTGTAACGCCTCCTGCAGGCACCAGCGGCCTGATGGATAATTGGCTAGCGCTATGGCTTTTGGTACCACTGGCCATAGCGGTTCGAATCTTGGCGGTGGTATGGATGATTGTTAGTGGTTCAGAATCCACGTTAAATTGTATGTTCCGGTCCAGTTAGCATAAAGTGTGCACAAAATGACCGTAGAGCGACTAACCAAACCTCCAAATATTATCCTAAAGGTCCAAAATATAGTTCTTTAAGATTTTTAACAATTATCATCATCATCATCATTGGCACAACAGTCCCATGGTGGATCACGGCTGTCTGTCTACTGGCAGATTCCTAGACATGAAATGGTCTCTTTTTACGGAGTAGGGTTGTCAGCTGTACATCCTATAGTCATATTACATAGGGACCTACAATTTAAAGTGGATTCCGAACCTCTACAAATATCCATGGCATGGCTGGGACTCGAACTCGAAGCCTGTGGCAAACAGCGCTAGAGCGCTAGTCATAACAATTCTACATTACATAAAAAATATTCATAATTAGCTCCGAAATCTAATATTATAATAAATAATGTGACCGAAAAAAATTTCATAACCTTTTCATTTTAACCCGATTAGTATTTGTTCTTTTCAATAAAGCTAACAAAAATTAATAGTTTAGCAAAATAAAAAGATAGTCTTTACTAACATTTTTCTGAAGAAACATTTCACCCTTAAAATATTTAATGCTGACAGATTGTTGAACGATAATAATTTCTGAATGTTCGAATATTTCTTTAGTAGCATGTAAATGGAACTTTTTCTGTCTTATTCAGATTCTAATACCATCCCCTTCCAAGAAAGTTCATCACACCTACGAAGGAACCGATAAGATCCATTGTACGACAAGTCTTAAAACAGCTTACGTAGTGTTATCTCGGGAAAAAAAAAAAAAAAAAAACCAAGACATCTTACATGCTCTTATAACTCCAAAGTGGGAAAAAAGCCTATTCAAATCGTCGTCTTTCCCCTCAATTTTCAAAAAAACAACTTTTTAATTCCTTTTTTTTTTTTTTTCCCTGAAAAAAAAAAAAAGGAAAATTTTCAAACTTTGGAGCACTTTGCATGAGTCGAAGAAGAAACCAGTCTTTTCCGAGACACTCACTAAATATCTTTCTGGGAAGGGTCATCAGACCCACCGATAGGAAGGTGGGCGTTCTTGTGGTGACTATCTTCTGTCACGAAATCACTTCAGAAGATCACACTAATCTTCAGGAAGAAAAGGACGTCTTTATGGGAGCGGAAACAGCCCAGGTGAATGGTGTAATACAGCGACACTGGATTCCACTTATACATAAAGCACATTTAGTTAGCAGTACACATTTCTGTACCGAAAAAAAAAAAAAATCCAATCATTTTTTGCATTTTTAATTTTATTTGCATCAAAGAAATTGAACCAATTTACGTTTATGTATTAAAAGTAACAGCATCGAGTTATGATCAATAATACAAAATAGTACAAATAACGACAAAATAAATCGATTTAAAAATTTTTTAAAATTTTATTTCCAATGGCAAGAGAAAATGACAAAATCTTACGAGATCAAACCAGTGTAAACACACACAAGATAAAAACAATTTTCTGCATTTTTAACCTTATTTGCATCAAAAAATTCTAATCAATTTATGATTATGTGTTAAAAATAACTATATCGAATTACGATCGATAATAATGTACTTCAAGTAACGATAAAATAATTCGATTTAACGACAAAAACAACTTTTAATTATGTAAAATTGCGTAATTATTACGTATATAAGGTGATTATAATCAAATTAACACAATTCATATATCTACAACTCTATCTAACAACAAATTAATACAATTCAGATAATTGAAATTCGATCTAACAACAAATTAACACAATTCAGATAATTTGTTATCAGATCGAGCTGTAGATATCTCAAATTGTATGCATTTGTTGTTAGATCGAATTTCAGTTAATACAAGTTTAAAAAAAACAAAAAAACATATAGGAATTTTTGCCAGTAATTATTATCAGTAGAAAATTATTTACGTAATTATAAACATTAGCATGTAATTTATGATGAGAAATAATTGGTAGAAATGTTATTGCTTTGTTTTTATAATACACATATTACTATTATATGCATATATTTATGTATATATCATATGTATCATTATGTGTTTCTTACACCTAGTTATATATATATTATTATATTATAATATTATCCTGTATCATTATTATATGCATATATATTTTACATATGTAATACTGTTTATTCGAGACTCTCATGAATAGAAAAAAAATAATACATTTAAAAAAAAATTAAACTGTTCTAGTTAAATAAACGCGAAATTGGCTGACAGAATTCTTAATGAACTCCTGATTTAATTACATTCTTAATTATTCTGCATAATTTTATTTGTCACCTAATAACTTGTCTTGTTTTGAGTCGTTAAATTCTTGATCGAAATCTCTTTTTCCACAGATAAATGTAAACCTGAGCAATGAGAATGACCCAAAACATTCACTTTAAATCTTTGCAAAAAGAAAGTTCAACAAACTACGAAAAAACAAACAAAAATCGAGAAATCGAGTCACAATAAAGAATTTTCCCTCACAAAGTGAAAACAAGTTAGTTTCCTGTTCTTCACATAAATATTTTCTAGAAGGGAAAAAAAAAAAAAAAAGGACGATTGGAAACCTTACGGCAATATTTTTCAACACCTTGTCAGCTTTTCAAACAAGTAATTCTTTTGTTCCATTTTTTCCAACTAAACATTCCACGGTGTCAAATGGTGGACAGAGAAGACGGTAACTATTAAAACAAACAGGAGGGGAGATGACCGAGATTTTGGTCGAAGATGATCCAATTTCGGTGGGGGAAATAAAAAAGAAAAATTCACAGTGGAAATATCGCATAACTTCATTTTTTGATACCCATTTCACTTTACAAAGATAACCCGTTTACTCTGTCACAAAGCAAGTATTTTGAGAAAATTCAAAATTCAACGCATGCCTTGTACGAGCTAATAAAAGGACCGAGTCAGTGAACTGCAGTCAGAAATCGGTAAAGAAAATGAAATATAAGAAGGAAAAAAAAAAACGAAACAAAAACTCTGCCTGTTGTTTTTCATTTTTATAATTGTTCTACCTAAATAAAAGGAAAATAAAATATAGAAAAAATTTCAAACCTTAAAAAAATTAAATTAAAAATTATTTTTTTTTTCTTTTTGAACTAATAAATAGGTGAGAATAATAATAGGAAACACTACTAATTATATACTCATACATTTATTTTTATTTCACTATATTACTCCAACTACTAACCAACAAACATATATTTTACATATTTCATATACTTTTTTCATATTTCATACACTTTTTCATATTTCATAATTCGCCTTGTCACCCCAAACTACTAGCATAACCCGTAACATACGTTTTTAATTCCTCCTATCATACCCAACTACTAGCCATACATACGCTTTTAATTCACCCTCTCATACCCAACTACTAGCCATACATACGCTTTTAATCCACCCTCTCATACCCAACTACTAGCCATACATACGCTTTTAATTCATACTATCAATCCAACTACTAGCCATACATACATTTAATTCACCCAATCATACTCAACTACTAGCCATACACATGTTTTTAATTAATCTAATTTATAACGCAATTGTTTGAAATCAAACTACTCTACATTTGGGGCAAGTTTTTAATCATTCGTATACACTATGTTTGTTGAAAATAGATTTATAAAATAAAAAGCAGAACTGAAAGAGACAATTCTAGCCTTCCATATATTATTTAATTCACCCTAACTACTAGCCATACATATAAATTTAATTCCCCCAATTTACTACGCAATTGTTTGGTATTTAATAAACATAATAAACTGCATAACAAAAGGATCACGTCTTTTGAAACAGAGCTTATTAATGAAATCAAACAAGACCAATTGCATAATATTTGAAATCAAATTACTCCACATTCGGAGCAAGGTTTTAATCATCCGCATTCATTACGTTATGTTGAAAATAGATTTATAAAACAAAAAAATCAAGACTGAAACAGACAATGCTCCAAGAACATAGTCACTGCTACACGAAGAGAGAATACCAATTGCCGATAATGCTTATCATTTTAGCAACAGGTTCATTAAAACAGTGCGTGGAACGAGCTACACACAGAATAGAAATAACAACTCATTGTTCACCAACGATATCATGCCCAATTATCATAACCATGATTAAACCTGTCTTTTTCAATTACATTTTGAATAAATATAGATAGTGCTGAATTTTAAATCAGCATTCAAGCTGGCTCCTGATTCAATCGTGAGCGATAAATCCAGATCACTCGGAGTCTTGTTTAGTTTTGCAAACAGCCTCGCCTGTTTGATGACAACGAATCAGCGGGAGGACCGT
Source organism: Caerostris darwini (assembly GCA_021605075.1). NCBI lineage: Eukaryota > Metazoa > Arthropoda > Arachnida > Araneae > Araneidae > Caerostris > Caerostris darwini. The sequence goes on along the minus strand of BPLQ01015184.1, from coordinate 299,400 downwards.
CCGTGGTCTTGCTCGGTGGATAAATCACATCTCTCGGAGGTATTAATTCCGTCTGGCGCCTGCAGAAGTCTTAACTCACCCACGACTACCGATATTCCTTCCCTTCTTTTTATCTTTTCCACCCACTCACGCGAAACACACCTTCCACCATCAAGAAGAAGTCTTCTTTTCCAAGTAGTAAGTAGCTTCTTTTCTTGGCGAGCTGTGAAGTAGACAGAGCATCAATCGTGAAGGTCGGGGAATGGGAATCACTCACTCGACGATGCCTTCCGCAGACAATTGGAGCTAAACCGATTCATTCAATCAGATTGGAGATAATAAAAATGAGTCATACCAGAAACAATAAGGTGGAAAAAATTACTTATCGGAATGTGCTTAAGGAATGGGGAATAGACAAAAAACAATATTCAGTCTTCTGAGTCGAATTTTTTTTTTATATTGACTCCCAAATTCTTTACCGTAATTTTACAAACTTACATAAAATTTTACATAAAATTGGTGAAATAAATACAATGATTTTTATTGAATTTATGTGTGTAAAGTCATACCAGAAACAAAAACGTGGAAAAAATTATTTATCAGAATGTGTTCCTGGAGGGGGAATAGAAAAAAAAATTCAGGCTCACGAATCGAATTTTTTTTCATACCGATTCCCGACTTTTTACAGTAATTTTATGAACATCCATCTTTATTTCACAAACTTTATGTCCAATAGTAAATTTAATGACTTTTATTGAATTCTTATGTCTAAAATGAGTCATACCAGAAACAAAAAGGTGGAAATATTACTTATCAGAATACATTCCAAGAATGGAGAATAGAAAAAAAAATCAGATCCTCAGTCGAAATTTTTTTCTTTTCATACCGATTCCCAAGTCTTTTCCGTAATTTTAAGAACCACGATCTTTACTAATGGATATAAAATTTGTGAAATAAATTTGACTTATTGAATTGAAGTTTTTTGCGTTAATACAGCACTTCCTTACTCTAAATATTTTGCACAAACTAAATATCTGATAAAAATAACAGCAATAAATTAGCAGGTAGCTAAGTATTATATAGAATAGCTCAAGGCAAATAAAATAAAAACAATGCATGTTATTCAACAAGATTTGATATTCGTAATACATTAAATTGTATTTGTCTTTAAAAATAAAATACTTCTATAAAATCGGTTAACGATAACTTTTTCCTATAGCAACTGCCCTCTTCCTAACAACGTGGAGGGAGATGTCTCGTGGTAGGCAGACAGTATGCTGCATTGAATCATTTTGACACCACAATAATAAGCGAACACCGAATTATCCCATCCCGAACACATATCCCCCCCCAGAGATTTCATCTACAGAATTCAAGCCAAACTGAAGAACAATCCAGCCTAGATATTTATCGTGTCCGTCCATGACATATACTTGAAAATTTTCTAATGGCTTCGCTTACCGGGTCTCAAACTCATAAACCTTTATTTGGAAATCCAAAATGTTATCCACCAGGCTTTATATACTAAAGGCACAAGTTAAAACAAAGATCTTCTAACTATTTAGCTTTCAGTACATCTACAGCATTTTAATCAAAAGAATAGTCTATGAAAAAAGGAGCCAATAAACAAAGGAATTCCAATGCCATTGAACATGGAGATTTGAAAAAGCTTTTTAATTCTTTATCGATACAAGGACGGAGGAAAAAGCAGTACCTCGGAACATAAAAGAACAAGAACTTTAGTAAGCGGATATCAATTACATAAAAACGTGTGCATAAAATTCATTGAATAGTCATATCTTTATTTAGCTACATGCTGTTAATGATAGTTACCTTGGAGGTCTACTACTGTGTCCAAAAAGTAAGACCCATTTTCAATTTAAAACTCCCGAGGTTTATGGAATTTTAATTTTTTTTCTTTTTTATTTTGTTGGCACTGTCCCTGGCATCTGTGTGAAATTTCACGTCAAAATATTAATTAGTGTTTGAGCTACGCTTGACTTTGTGAGACGTTAAAACTGATTCCGGCGATTTTTGAAATGTGTGAATTAATTAAACAAAAAACTTTCATTGAATTTTGTTTGCTGAAACATATAAAATGTTACAGAAGGCATTCGGTGAGCATTCCTATATCGGAAAGAAATGTTTAGAAGAGGTATAAACAGTTCAAAGAAGGTAGAGAACGCGTTGAAGACGAAGAGCGCTCTGGTCGACCATCAACCTCAACCGACGAAGCTCACGTCCAAAAAATTAAAGATTCGGTGCTTCCAAACCGTCGATTTACAATTAGAGAAGGTCTCTAATTGTAAATCGACGGTTTTATTATCAGATGATGTTGGAATTTCAAAAGGATCGGTCAATTCCATTTTGGGCCTCAAACACGTCAAATCTCGATTGATACCGAAAACATTGAATTTTATGGAAACACATCGTCGCGTTGAAGTGTGTGCTTTCTGACTATCAGGACAAGTTGAAATGCATCATAACTGGAGATGAGACTTGGGTTTATGCTTACGACCCAGAAACAACCGATCAATCGAGCGAATATCGTAACAAAGGTGAAGCAAGACCGAAAAGAGCACGCTCAAAAATCAAGGTCATGTGGACCGTTTTCTTCGATTACCGTGGTGTGGGGCATTATGAATTCCTTCCGCCGGGCCAACGCAGAATTTAAAAGCAGAATGTTGAAGTCTTCGATATATGTAGTTAAACGGAAAAAGAATTAAGAGCAATGCGATACCATAATGCGATTGATTAACATTAACATTACCTTGAAATAATATTTCAATCAAAAGTCCATACTTAAGCATTAATGCTTACTATGTAACCATCTTATTGCATGTAGTAAAATCAGATATTGAATAAACCTCGACATTTAAACGCAAGAATTCTTCATATGTGCATAAATATTAAAATTTATAAATTCCAAGCAGATTTTAATTTGGATACTGATTAAATTTGGTCACGAAAAGTTTATATTAGTTGAACGGAAGAAGAATTATGAGGAATGCGATAGCATACCACGATTGATTAGCATTAGTATTATCTTATAATTCTATTTCAATCAGGTCTATACGTTAAGATAATGCTTACTATGTACCCATCTTATTGCATGTAGTAAAAATCAGATATTTAATAAACCTCGACATTTAAAAGCAACAATATATGTAAAAATATTAAAATTTATAAATGCCAAAGCAAGAAACAGGTTATAATTTGGATACTGATTAAATCTGGTCGCGAAAAGTTTATATTAGTTGAACGGAAGAAGAATTATGAGGAATGCGATAGCATACCACGATTGATTAGCATTAGTATTATCTTATAATTCTATTTCAATCAGGTCTATACGTTAAGATAATGCTTACTATGTACCCATCTTATTGCATGTAGTAAAATCAGATATTTAATAAACCTCGACATTTAAAAGCAACAATATATGTAAAAATATTAAAATTTATAAATGCCAAAGCAAGAAACAGGTTATAATTTGGATACTGATTAAATCTGGTCGCGAAAAGTTTATATTAGTTGAACGGAAGAGAAAAATTATGAGGAATGCGATAGCATACCACGATTGATTAGCATTAGTATTATCTTATAATTCTATTTCAATCAGGTCTATACGTTAAGATAATGCTTACTATGTACCCATCTTATTGCATGTAGTAAAATCAGATATTTAATAAACCTCGACATTTAAAAGCAACAATATATGTAAAAATATTAAAATTTATAAATGCCAAAGCAAGAAACAGGTTATAATTTGGATACTGATTAAATCTGGTCGCGAAAAGTTTATATTAGTTGAACGGAAGAAGAATTATGAGGAATGCGATAGCATACCACGATTGATTAGCATTAGTATTATCTTATAATTCTATTTCAATCAGGTCTATACGTTAAGATAATGCTTACTATGTACCCATCTTATTGCATGTAGTAAAATCAGATATTTAATAAACCTCGACATTTAAAAGCAACAATATATGTAAAAATATTAAAATTTATAAATGCCAAAGCAAGAAACAGGTTATAATTTGGATACTGATTAAATCTGGTCGCGAAAAGTTTATATTAGTTGAACGGAAGAAGAATTATGAGGAATGCGATAGCATACCACGATTGATTAGCATTAGTATTATCTTATAATTCTATTTCAATCGGGTCTATACGTTAAGATAATGCTTACTATGTACCCATCTTATTGCATGTAGTAAAATCAGATATTTAATAAACCTCGACATTTAAAAGCAACAATATATGTAAAAATATTAAAATTTATAAATGCCAAAGCAAGAAACAGGTTATAATTTGGATACTGATTAAATCTGGTCGCGAAAAGTTTATATTAGTTGAACGGAAGAAGAATTATGAGGAATGCGATAGCATACCACGATTGATTAGCATTAGTATTATCTTATAATTCTATTTCAATCAGGTCTATACGTTAAGATAATGCTTACTATGTACCCATCTTATTGCATGTAGTAAAATCAGATATTTAATAAACCTCGACATTTAAAAGCAACAATATATGTAAAAATATTAAAATTTATAAATGCCAAAGCAAGAAACAGGTTATAATTTGGATACTGATTAAATCTGGTCGCGAAAAGTTTATATTAGTTGAACGGAAGAAGAATTATGAGGAATGCGATAGCATACCACGATTGATTAGCATTAGTATTATCTTATAATTCTATTTCAATCAGGTCTATACGTTAAGATAATGCTTACTATGTACCCATCTTATTGCATGTAGTAAAATCAGATATTTAATAAACCTCGACATTTAAAAGCAACAATATATGTAAAAATATTAAAATTTATAAATGCCAAAGCAAGAAACAGGTTATAATTTGGATACTGATTAAATCTGGTCGCGAAAAGTTTATATTAGTTGAACGGAAGAAGAATTATGAGGAATGCGATAGCATACCACGATTGATTAGCATTAGTATTATCTTATAATTCTATTTCAATCAGGTCTATACGTTAAGATAATGCTTACTATGTACCCATCTTATTGCATGTAGTAAAATCAGATATTTAATAAACCTCGACATTTAAAAGCAACAATATATGTAAAAATATTAAAATTTATAAATGCCAAAGCAAGAAACAGGTTATAATTTGGATACTGATTAAATCTGGTCGCGAAAAGTTTATATTAGTTGAACGGAAGAAGAATTATGAGGAATGCGATAGCATACCACGATTGATTAGCATTAGTATTATCTTATAATTCTATTTCAATCAGGTCTATACGTTAAGATAATGCTTACTATGTACCCATCTTATTGCATGTAGTAAAATCAGATATTTAATAAACCTCGACATTTAAAAGCAACAATATATGTAAAAATATTAAAATTTATAAATGCCAAAGCAAGAAACAGGTTATAATTTGGATACTGATTAAATCTGGTCGCGAAAAGTTTATATTAGTTGAACGGAAGAAGAATTATGAGGAATGCGATAGCATACCACGATTGATTAGCATTAGTATTATCTTATAATTCTATTTCAATCAGGTCTATACGTTAAAGATAATGCTTACTATGTACCCATCTTATTGCATGTAGTAAAATCAGATATTTAATAAACCTCGACATTTAAAAGCAACAATATATGTAAAAATATTAAAATTTATAAATGCCAAAGCAAGAAACAGGTTATAATTTGGATACTGATTAAATCTGGTCGCGAAAAGTTTATATTAGTTGAACGGAAGAAGAATTATGAGGAATGCGATAGCATACCACGATTGATTAGCATTAGTATTATCTTATAATTCTATTTCAATCAGGTCTATACGTTAAGATAATGCTTACTATGTACCCATCTTATTGCATGTAGTAAAATCAGATATTTAATAAACCTCGACATTTAAAAGCAACAATATATGTAAAAATATTAAAATTTATAAATGCCAAAGCAAGAAACAGGTTATAATTTGGATACTGATTAAATCTGGTCGCGAAAAGTTTATATTAGTTGAACGGAAGAAGAATTATGAGGAATGCGATAGCATACCACGATTGATTAGCATTAGTATTATCTTATAATTCTATTTCAATCAGGTCTATACGTTAAGATAATGCTTACTATGTACCCATCTTATTGCATGTAGTAAAATCAGATATTTAATAAACCTCGACATTTAAAAGCAACAATATATGTAAAAATATTAAAATTTATAAATGCCAAAGCAAGAAACAGGTTATAATTTGGATACTGATTAAATCTGGTCGCGAAAAGTTTATATTAGTTGAACGGAAGAAGAATTATGAGGAATGCGATAGCATACCACGATTGATTAGCATTTTATGTGTTACTGATAAATGCGAATTTTATTCTTTGAGTGAAATAGATATTTTAAAGATATTATGCATGTTTCGTATTTCGTACTATTTGATAATAAGATAGCATTTCTACGAGAATGAATTTATTTAAGATTTAAAACGATGATAGTCTGTCTTTATTCTTTGGCAGTCGAGGAAGTTTATCATAAACGAAGTACTTTATCCTTATAAAATATTATTATATTATTATTAAATATTATAATATTAAATATTATAATATTATTGAATTATTCTTTTCCTATTCGTATACTTCGAATTTGGATATCTAAAGGAATGAGGATATTAAAAGGAGTGCTTGCTTTAGATATTAAGGATATCTAAAGCAAGTTTGAGCATATGAATGTTTAATTAGTTAATTTTCAGTTAAGTTCAAATGATAAAGTGATTTGAAGATTTCTAACTGCTTGTCGATAAAGAATTTCAATTCATACATATAATAGTTCTTCGATTATTTTACATGAAATTTTTTTTATTTTTTAAATAATTTATGACAAAACTGTGGCCCCATTAAGATAAAAAGAAAAACTGGTTGGAGTTTTATTTTTTCATAATTGAATAAAATTAACCTCATTTTCACAGTGACAAAAGTTCGAAAATGTATCATGCATTATAATTAATTTTTATTCATAGGATCAGTATCGTAATGAATTATTATAGTAATTATTACGTAAATTAGAATCCACACAATTTGATAACTATAAAAATAAACATCTAATATAATAATCAATAATAATCATCATTAACAGAGAAACCAAAATTGATCATCAATAGAAAAATCCAAAGTGATCACCAATAGAAAATTCCAAAAGGAAGGCACTGTCCCTCCTCTTCACCCGTCAGTGGGCTGTTCGACATATGCATGAGGCGCACGGATGTTCCACCTCACCTTTCTAATTGGTAGGGGCTACATAGCCCCAGGTATGGGGGGAGGTATACTGAGAAAAGAAAGAAAGCTCTAATGCTCACCAGCGGCGCACCTTGCAACTGAGCCCCGAGTTGGGCATTAATGTAACGTAAAGATTATTTCTAATTCATAAAAGTCGTAGACTAAAACTCATAGAAGTGTTTTTAATTTATAGAATATGAAAATAAATAAATAAATAGATATACATTATTTTTTTTTTAATTTTAGAATTTTTAAGTGTATTACAAATAATTCAATGCATTTATTTCGTATTCGGCCCCAAGTGGTAATACCAAATACATTTTTTTTCCTAAGAAGTTAATTACATAAATTCCAATACTCCTTTATCCAATTATATCACGAAAAAAGAGATCCAATTTTAAGCATCAAGCGAAATTTTTTTTAAAAAAATATTACGATATCATCAATCGATGAATCTCAACAACATAATCCGATTTCCAAGAATGCCAACATACCAAATCGGATACATTCGACCAGTTTAAAACCAACTCCATCGTGATAATTCAGCGATGTATTCGTATTCGACCCTAAGTGGCAATGGCATATACACTTTTTTCTAAGAAGTTAATTACATAAATTCCAATACTCCTTTATCCAATTATATCACGAAAGAAGAAATCGAATTTTAAGCATCAAGATAAATTTCTTTTTTAAAAAATAAAATTACGATATCACCAATCGATGAATCTCAACACTATAATCCGATTTCCAAGAATACCAAGCATACCGAATCGGATACATTCGACCAGTTTGAACCAACTTCCACAGTGGTAATTCAGCTAGCTCTACATAATAAACGAGGATAAGTTCTGCTGCGATGAGTTTTTCTTTCATTTTTCTTTTTGTTTGAGCTTTTGTTTCGGTCAGTTAAAACAAGCCATGCGTGGCGAATAATGCAGAGATGTTCGCAGTTCGTTCATTCACAATTTGCACCTCCGTGGTTTACTAACACTTTTTCAAGGGCTTGCGAGTCGGTTCGCCATTTGATTGGTTCGGAGCGAATGATTCAGGAAACGGTTCTGCAGTTGAATGAGATTTCCCTGCCATTTCGAAAGTAAAAATAAATAAATAAATTATCATAAAAAAAATTCTTTCACGTATTTTGATCAAAACATTCTGCCTTGCGTGATACTTTCAAAAAGTACAATAAACGTCAGGATTTCCCGTCATTCGTTCTATAAATACATGCTCGTAGTCATATAAAAAGGAAAACTTTTATTTCAATGTAGTCATTAAGTTGGTGTATACTACTACTACTACTATGCAGAACATATTTTTAAAATTTTATAATTTGTTTTGCAAGTACTTAAAAATGTTTGTATAAACCTGTAAAAAAATTACCTAAATTTGTTATAATATTTTGTTGCAAAAATAAATATAATAGGAAGCCGCAGACTTTTTTACTATATACATCGATAGATTACCAAACATTTAAAGGTCCATAACAGAAACAAGATAATATTTCACGAGAGAATATTCAAGGGTAATTATCCTTCACTAGCGTGTAGTATGGGAGAAAAACTGGAAAACTCACAGGAGATAGTATAAATATCTTGCATTAACAATCTCGTTTCTGACGGCACAATAAGTCGTCAGCAAATTCGAATTTAAACCTCCTATCTGCAACGTTAGTATTGGACAACCAATCAATAGGTAAAGGATAGAATTGTAACAGATAAGATAAGGCAGTCATAGGATTGCACTTACATTTGGAGTTGTGTCTAAAGGCGAAATTTAAATTTGGAATTGTGTCTATATGTGAAACTGAATAATAATAAAAAGAGAAACACAGTTTGAAAGCTTTGATACATTGATAAAAATGATGAAAACAATGATGGAATACTGAAAATGATTTTATCAACAATTAACATACAAGAAATTAAAAATAACTTTAAATAAAAAATTGGAGATAAAGGAAAAAATTATCTTTGGAATAGATTTGAAGAAATACTTTATTTGTAAATATATATCCACTCGTGACGATAATTAATGCACGTGAACAAAGGTTCGGAGGAGCACCCGTAGGTAGAAGTTCGAGTCGCTGAAGAAGGACAGTGCTTTCGGCAAGGACGTTTAGGGCGAACTAGCCCGCATTTGCGTATCGTATGGGAAATAAAAACCCGAAAAACTCCCACCAGTCGTAATCTGATAAGCGAAGCAAGATGCTGAACATCACAAAAGCCATCGAGACTCCTTTTTTTAAAAAACGGTGTCGACAATAATGCCGCCAGCGGATGGAACCTCACTCCGAATTCTCACCAGCGGCGCGCGTTACCACTGTCGGGCTGCAATATTCTAAAATAGTTTTATAAGCTTTCATAATCAGGGCCTGATGGCTGAGTGGCTAACGCTCTGGCTGTCTCTACCACAGGTATCGGGTTCGAATCCCGATACCTGTGGTGTTTAAGTGGTAATGGATGTTTGTAGTGGTTCGGAATCCACTTTAAACCGTAGGTCCCGGTCCTAATACTCAGTAGAGCGTTGCGGGGGCATTGTTACTCCGCGTCCGTGGCTTATCTCCAAGTTACACGCTCCCCTGGGTAGTGCAAAGTGAGTAACGTCTGTGTAGCCTTATGGCATAAAAAGATCACGGTCTCTCTTGCCAGTTGCATTAGAAAAATAAAAAAAAAGCTTTCATAACAAATTGATATTTCATAAGATGTTAACCCGTGTACTTCAAGGTGACACTGGAAGATAGACATGGGATATATTTGTAAAAAGAATAGAATTAATCGAAATAATTCAAGAAAAATATGCAAATATTGAACTGTTTACTCAAAATAAAATGAAATGCATTAAAAAACAATTTTCGCTATTGTTAAATCTCAATAAAAATATGAAATAAATAAAATGCTCATCTATTTTTGAATTAAATATAATTTTTTTTAAATATTTTTTGCTGGTAAACTAATAAATATATGAGAAAAGCGATTGAAATGAAATATTTGAAAATAATGGGAACGAAGTTTTGAAAATTGCACAATTTTTTCGAAAATAAATAATGCTATCAAAGCCGGTAATTCTATTTCCAAGTACACAATGCCATTTTCTCATCTTTTCTCGATTTATTAAAGTGATCAGTAAGAGTACAATAAGAATTCTTTATCGTGTAAAATTTCTCATGATAAGAGAAAAAAAATACAAAGCATTTTTTTATCATCAACAGATTTGTTCAAGCACTTGTTGATCTCAATAACAATAAAATTTCGATTAATACAGTTTTCATTCATGCTTTAAAAATGGATTCGTCAACAACATAAAAAAAAAAAAAAAAAAATCTTTTGGATTGTCAGCATTGAGAAATAAATTGCAATTGCGTTTTTGTTTATCAAATTTTTGTTGGAAAATATTTTTTTTGATAAAATTGAATTATATATCTTATTTTTCATGTAGATCAGTCTAAATAAAACTGTTTTATGTCGAATTTAATCATTATTTACTGAATACTTGGAGATCCATGCGATTGATTACAGAGACCATAAAAAAAATCCTTATTTTCAATTATTTTTTTAATTAAATTTTAAAATGACATCTTAATTAGGATTTTTAACACTCAAAGCATTGAAAAATTATTTAAATCGATTAGATTTCTAATAATGTGACATAAAACCATGTTTATCTTCCCATAAACCGAAAAATTTACAATGGTATATTCTTAAAAAATACGAATGGTGTAGTGATTATCGCATCGGCCTAACATGCGGAAGGTCCCAGGTTCGTGACCCAGTGGATAGTTAATCGGATTATTAGCTCAGTTAGATAGAGCGTCGTGCTAAAATTGTTAAGGTCGCGGGCTCAATCCCCTCATTAGCCAATGTTTCTTTGGGGGCCTGATGGCTGAGTGGCTAGCTCTATGGCACTCAGTGGCCACAGGTTTCGGGTCCGGCGGTGCCATAGATGTTTGTAGTGGTCCAAAATTCACGTTAAACCATAGGTCCCAGTCTAATATGACTGTAGAGTATTGGGAGTAGGGCTGACAAGCCTACCAGTTAAAAAGTCAGCGTCATGGTTGGCAAAGTTGGTCTTTTATCTACGGGTGCTCCCTCACAACAAAAACAGCATCCCTTTCCCTTTTTCCCATGAGACCACACGGATTCTTGGACTTGGTCTAGATGTTGCTGTCTACCAAGTGGGATAAGAAACAACAACATAAGAAAACATGAAGACCCGATGGGGACTGCAGTGTAATATGTTAGTATAATGCATATGTAGGCTGAATTTTCTGGGTTCTCTGACTTATGATTCGCAAATTCAGGACTAGATTTTTATATTTGCATTGTTGCTCTACGGTAATTTTTTACACACTTTAATTAGACCAGCACCTACAGTTTATTGTGGATTCCGAACCCCTACTACTACTGCAATTAATACACCACATCACTGTGCCTAGAGCTGAGTTGTCCCTTTACAATTTGAAAATGATGTGGGAGAGAAGTCAGATTGGGCTCTGTGATGCTCTACTATCATATAGACCGGGACCTACGGCTTAAAATAGATTCTTAACTACTACAAACATCCATGACACCATCAGGATTCTGAACCTGAAGCCTGTGGTACCAATGGCCAGAGCGCTAACCAATTGGCCATCAGGCCGCCAAATTCGGGACTGACAAACCTAAAATCCTCATGACATAAGTAATGTAATGTTTATGCAATGTTCACCTTTTATCACCTGTATCTGGCTAATCGTGAAAACCGTGAGATTAACTGATGAACAGAAAAATGACTAATTAGCCAGTTATTGTAATAAAATCAACGATTAATAAGTAAAAAGTATTTTCACTCTTTGGCAAAATAAAACATTTACATGTGGTTAAGTGTCGTGTCAGTTAATTAATTTATAGGAATTCGAAAAACAAAATGACCGACTCCAGCCAACATCATCACCATTAAACCAGAATCATGATTAAAAGTAACAATAAACGTTAAAAGTAGATCGGTAGCTTTAATTTATAACTTGCTTAATAAGCAATGGCGGTGTTATTCACAGATGGGGCTTTGTGTAATTAATCATGACGTGATAAAAAAAATTCCATCTTTTTTAATTAAACGGATGTAAAATTGAATAATGGTCGACGATTTTATGGGGGTAATTTAATTTGGGAGGCATGGGGAACAAATTAAATGAAATCAATTAAAATTGATTAGAAGAGCACGAAGACGATGAAAGGTGTGCATACATTACTCACAGGAAAATTTGAATATGAAAACCTTTATTAGCAAAAGCATTATATCAAGCATTAGTGGATGCAATTTATAAGAAGCCAATTACTGATATACTCTCCAATTTTATTAGACATTTTTTTTTGTTCTAATGCAGCTGGCAAACACTTAGACAACTTGGTCTTGGACGCCTTAAGGCGAGCGCTGCACAGACGTACTCACTTTGCATTACCCAGGGAGCGCGTGTAACTTGAAGATACGGACGCAGAGTAACAATGCCCCCGCAACGCTCTACGATCCTATTAGGACCGGGCACCTACGGCTTAAAGTGGATTCCGAACCACTACAAACATCCATGGCACCGCCGGGACTCGAACCCGAAACCTGTGGTACCGAGCGCCAGAGCGCTAGCCACTCGGCCATTCAGGCCCATTTTATTAGACATTGTATGGCATTTTGTTTTGCATATATTTTCTAATAGTTTCTATGTTTTCTTTGCAATTCTGAATTTGATTTATGGTAATGGCAAATCATTTTATTGGGGCCTGAATGGCCGAGTGTCTAGCGTTCTGGCGCTCGTTGCCACAGGTTTCTGGTTCGAGTGCCGGCGGTGCCATGGATGTTTTTAGTGGTTCGGAATCCACTTTAAGCCGTAGGTCCCGGTCTCCTATAACCGTAAGAGCGTCACGGAGCAGAAGTCAGACTTCTACCTACGGGTGCTCCATCAGAACAGAAGCTGCCTCCCTCCTTCCATGAGGGATACGACAACAACAAAATCATTTTATTTTTATGAATAACAAACAACAAGAAGAAAGTTTTTCATGAAGAATTCCTTTTTATTTTGTCAAATTAATTATTTTATCATTTCATTTAAGCATGTCTTCTTTCACTACTTCATGATAATACTCTTACATCGCAAAACACATAATTCATCTTAAAATAATTATATCTGAAAAAAATAAAGTATAATAAGCTGCAATCAGAAACAAGGCGATTTATTAAATAAGCAATTTACAACACTTAACACAAGATCCCTCACATCACTGAACGCCGAAAGTAATTTCCCCCCAAAATTGCCGTCTCCTATTTTAAAGTACCCGCGAGACGTAAAACGGGAGCTGCACTCGGTTTAAAAATGGATGGGCATAGATGGATTGTGCCGTTAAAATGTTTTCTCTCATAACAGATTTAATCGGGGCATTGTGGAAAACAGATCATATTAACACGAGTTTTAAGTAAGGAATCGATCTATGTCAAACCAGCAGAAAATAATTTTAGCTATTACTTCCAGGTAGTTTAAATTATTTATATGCATTTAACTATTTCTGAAGAATATAATTATTTTGATAAAAGAAATTATTTTTAAACAGCATTTAAGACGCATTGGATATACAAAATCAGAAGAAATGGTACGAAACAATATCGATTTGGACTAGTTATGTATGGACACATATTTCTTTGGAATACCACACCAGTACCTTTTGAGAACCATTGTTGTACAAGAACTATTAACATTAAAGTTCAATTGGTCATTCTATGGTCATTTTGTGCACACTTTAGGCTAATTATACTGGGATCTACAGATTAACGTTGATTCCGAACCACTCACAAACATCCATGCCACTGCCAGGATTCTAACCTGAACCCGGTTTGGTACCAAAGGCCACAATAATTGGTTCCAATAGAATAGTGAATAAATGTAATTGTTCACGTGGTCTAATGGTAAGATGCTCAGCTCGAACCTAAAGCCCATGGTACCAAAGGCCAGAGCGTTATCCAATTAGCCATCAAGCAGCAAACACAACAGATACCGATTTAAGAAGTGCTCATAAAATATATACACTAAAGATTGACATTATAAATCTGCAAACCAGACAATCTTCTCATTGGATTTTAAGATAGCTAAAACCCCTTCTTCAGATTATATTCTTAGGATTGCTTTTTTCAAAATATAGCCAATAATGAAGGTGTAGTGCTGCATGTCTTTTGTACAGTGGGTAACGTTGAATCTGCTGAATATCTGTCATTCTAGCAAAGAATGACCTCTGGCTTTTGAGAATGGTAACAATAAATGGCGTTTAAAAAAACGAACATACGACTTTGCTCGACTCGTGGCTGAATAGGAACGTGCGCCGCTGGTGAGCATTAGGGCTGAGTTTCAATATCCTGGCGGCTTTGTTGTGGACACTGCTTCAAAAAACAAAGAGACTGAAGTCAGCTTCTCGCCTCGTTAGTCGGACTACCTGATGGGAGTTTTCCGAATTTCCTCCCATACGATATGCAAATGCGGGGTAATTCTGTATAAAAGTTCTCCCAGAAGGCATGCCCTCTTTCTTCAGTGCCACGGAGACAAGTAAGACTTCTACCTACGGGTTTTCCATCACAACAGTAGCAGCCCCTTTCCCTCCTTCCATAGATTAAGAGATGTCCGTTCCGCACTGCAGGACACTGAGGATTGGACACAATACAACAGGATTGTTTATTTCAAATTACAGTGATATAATGAGAGAACAATGTTGTATGCCTCCTTGCATAATGGGTGACGTTTAATCAACTGAATATTTAACATTCTAGCAAAGAAAGACCTCTGACATTTGAGAATGATAACAATAAATGGAGTTTCAATTTTAGTTTCAAAAACGAAGATATAACTTTAGTAATTATAAAAAATTTAGAAATCAATATTTATATCCCCAGTTACAATTACGAAAACACTAAAAGACAGTTGCAATAGAAAACGGATACTAAACTCTCAGTATCCATAATAGGAAAGTATCTGAAACAGTTAAATGCAAGTTATAAAATTTCAGAGCAAACAAAATTACAAGGGCTTTAACCTTCAATTTTCTTCCATCTACATCAATAAAATGCTATAATGTTATAGATTCAGATCACTCAAAGACATTGAAAAGAGTATAAAATGTACAATTTGTTTAGGATTCCTGTTTATATAAAATGTTCAGGAATCTGCCTTACTACAATTCAATTGCTTAGGGTTCCAGTTTATATAAAATGTTCCGAAATCTGCCTCACTACAATTCAATTGTTTAGGGTTCCAATTTATATAAAATGTTCCAAAATCTGGCTTACTACTATTCAATTGTTTAGGGTTCCAGTTTATATAAAATGTTCAGGAATCTGCCTTACTACAATTCAATTGCTTAGGGTTCCAGTTTATATAAAATGTTCCGAAATCTGCCTTACTACAATTCAATTGTTTAGGGTTCCAGTTTATATAAAATGTTCCGAAATCTGCCTTACTACAATTCAATTGTTTAGGGTTCCAGTTTATATAAAATGTTCCGAAATCTGCCTCACTACAATTCAATTGTTTAGGGTTCCAATTTATATAAAATGTTCCAAAATCTGGCTTACTACTATTCAATTGTTTAGGGTTCCAGTTTATATAAAATGTTCCGAAATCTGCCTTACTACAATTCAATTGTTTAGGGTTCCAGTATATATAAAATGTTCCAAAATCTGGCTTACTACTATTCAATTGTTTAGGATTTTTGTTTATATAAAATGTTGAATTGTAATAAGGCAGATTCCTGAATTGTTTAGGGTTCCTGTTTATATAAAATGTTCAGGAAGCTACCTTGCTACAATTCAATTGTTCTGTGGGGAAAAAAGGCTAAATACAACAATGTGTTTTAACTGTTTAAAATAATTTAAAAAAATTGAATTTGCATATGATATACTCATTAAAATTTACTATGAGCGTTTAATTAATAAATATTAGATTAACTTATTAAAAAAAATATAGCAAACTGTAAATTGAAGTATAAAAATATCTAACATTTCAATAAAAAAAAAAAAAAAACTATCTTTGTTTATACATATATATAATTCTTCTGTGCGTGTGTTTGTCACTGAACTCTTCCTGAAGGGCTGGACCGATTTTGATAAAATTTTTCGAGTGTGTTTGTCAAAACATGAACATGTTTTTATGCTATCCCCCTTTGTTATAAATCGCCACCAGATGGTGCTGCAGTATATCAACTTCTATATAGTTCACCAATTGCTATGAAAATTCGTAATAATGTTTAAAAGATCTGCAACTTGGCATTATTGTTAGATTAATGAACTCTGTTTCAACAGGTTTTGTATTATTTGTTGTTGTTGTATGTTTTTTGTTTTTTTTGCTGTAACTGTTCATAATCTGCCATTGAAAATAAATAAATAAATAAATAAATATATATATATATATATATAGGGAGTGTGTGAGCTAATAGAAGGAATTGAACAAAAACCAGATGGAATTCCGAAGAATTTTATGAGGAAAAGTGATAAATAAAGAAGAAAAAAAGAAATCCCACCTGCCACAAATGACTGAGCAGAAAATAATCGGCGCACGCAGTAATAACACCTGCTGCAATTGGCTTCCATTGACAGAAATTGAGGGAGAGCGCCTTTTCACCCAGTTATTACTGCACAAAAGATTTCTTTGTGGAAATTCGGAAAAGAACAGAAACGACGCACGAAACTTCTTTTTTGTTAGATTATAAAAAGTTTTTCCTTTCTTGCATTTTTGAAGGTATTTTTTTTTTCACTTCATAATAAAAGAGAATAATATGCAAACGCTTCAAGTGGATTAGAGTTAGTTTCAAACATTCAAATAAAAAAATTCATTTTCTTGTTATTTTAAATATTATCAATATGATAAAATGAAGTCCCGTCTTATCGCTTTATTACAAGCCTTTATTAAATATATTATACAAATGAAGTAATATTGTAATTAACAGAATGGCAGAGTACAATATAATAATTATAATATGAAAATATTGTCCTTGTTACAAAGATCCAAAAATTTTTATAAATAATATGATAAAATAATTCGATAATAAAATAATTTGATAAATAATATAACAATAAAATAATTTGATTAATAATATAACAATAAAATAATTTGATTAATAATATAACAATAAAATAATTTGATAAATAATATAACAATAAAATAATTTGGTAAAAAAATATTTTTCTGACATTACTTTGATAAGATAATAATTTGATTAAATAATAATTTAAAACATAAATAATTATGCATTCGAATTATATGAACGTAATTATGCAGTCAAATTATGGCCAGAATCTTTTAATACTAACAACAAATATATGATTTTAACATAGTGCACGCATTAATTTGTTATAATGTAATAAAAATAATTATTTTGTATAATATTACACATATTTTTTATTAACAAGGCCTTGTTATAATGCGAGAAGACAAGTCATATCATTGAATCCCAATTTACATATTTTTTTACATAAATAATTTATAAATTTAATTCAATGTTTATAATCTCCATATTTGAAATATTTCTGCCACTTATTTCTGTACTCCATTATTATTATTTTCAAATTCAATAATGGTGAAATTTGAGGCATTAATTAGCTAAAATGTATCTTTTAAAGCACTTATTTGTATCGAGACAGGAATGTTCCACTTCATCACAGGCACGGGTCATTACACTTACAGCATGCAAACGATCATTACGGTAACCAAATGAGTTTGATGCCCCTGCAAATTCAAGGAAGATTGTGGAATAAACCTCAAATTATTGACTCGGCGGACCCTGTAACCTTCGACAAAAGAGGAAAAAAAAAAAAAAAAAACAGTCGCCAGGTCAGTCTAATGAATGGCTTTGTGGTTTGGCAAAACGAAATTTGAATATTTCGATACTTTTTTTTTGCTCATTGGAGTATTGTGGTATTCAACTCTTGTCATTGAAAATTGTGTTTTTTTTTTTTTTTTTTTTTTTTTTTTTTTTTTTGTCCTCTATTTCTAAGGAGTTTATCATCAGGCTCATTCATACCTGAAACAACAGACTTTCTTTACACACCAAATATATTTGTCTTTTCACACCTAATAATTTTTTTTCCAAAGTTAATACTTTTTTTTTCACATCTAACGAACTGTTTTCATATCTAATATTTTTTTTTTCACATTTAAATAAATTTTTTTCCACAGCTAAAATTTTTCTTTTCACATCTAATAATTAAAAAGTTTCATCGTCAATGATTTGAATCACAACGTTTCGCCATTAATGATTTGAATCAAAATGCTTTCATCATTAACGATATAAATCAAACTGTTTCAACATTATTGATTTGAATCACAATGTTTCATCCTTAATGACAATTAATGTTTCAAATCACTAATGATTCTGAAACAAAATGTTTCATCATCAATAAATAGAATCACAATGTTTCATCCTTAATGACAATTAATGTTTCAAATCACTAATGATTCTGAATCAAAATGTTTCATCATCAATAAATAGAATCACAATGCCTCATCATCAACGACTTGAATCAAAATGTTTCATCATCAATGATTTAAATCAAACAATTTCATCATCAATGACTCGAATCAAAACGTTTCATCATCAACGATTCGAATCAAAACGTTTGATCATCAACGATTCGAATCAAAACGTTTGATCATCAACGATTCGAATCAAAACGTTTGATCATCAACGATTCGAATCAAAACGTTTGATCATCAACGATTCGAATCAAAACGTTTGATCATCAACGATTCCAATCAAAACGTTTCATCATCAACGATTCGAATCAAAACGTTTGATCATCAACGATTCGAATCAAAACGTTTCATCAACGATTCGAATCAAAACGTTTCATCATCAACGATTTGAATCAAAACGTTTCATCATCAACGATTCGAATCAAAAGGTTCATCATTAATGACTCGAATCAAAATGTAAATAAAATAACTAAAATTTTTACTAACTCTGCTTGTAAATCAATCCCTTCAACAAAAAATATTTAAAAGATGCGGAAATTTTTTTTCCCTTTGGATCGTCATCGTTAAAAAAAAGAAGAAAAATCGGTGACGTCAGAGAGGCACTCAATTTAAATTCCCGAGACAAGAAGAAAGCGCTGCGAGGCAAGCCGACGCATTCGCAAAGTGGTTGTAATGGCAGAGCTACCGAGGAATGCCTGCGATCCGTCTGCAGCCGGGAGCGGGCAATCATATTGCAACGTTAGTCGTCCTTGAAGCGCGCGAGTCGATGGACTCGCAACCTTCCCCAATCACAAGTGTCCTGTCACTCCTATCCTCAAACAAGCTGCCTTTTCTTCTGTGCACAACACCCCATACGTTTCGCAACAAAGACAATAGAATTCTTTTTGATAGAGAAGTAACTGCGGCAATCAACGGAGTATTTAAAGCGATTCTGTACTCTTAACAGGGTCTAACCGGGAATACCATTATTCATAACAGTAATTTGTATCCCCTTTCCTCAAAATAATAATAATAATAATAATAATAATAATAATAATAATAATAATAAAAGTATTTGTATGTATGTTTGAATGTTTTTTCAAAGATAACAACGTAAAAAATTACTATAATTACAATTTATCCTTTTTTATTCATAATATACCAAACTATAAACTAAAATGGTAAATTCTGAAGTAGTATATATACAATGAAAGTTTTTTACGTGATGTTTAATTTATTACAAACAAGAATATTTGTCACTAAGGAGCTGGAATTTCTGCATGCTTTTATTATTATTATTATTGCAACATTATTACAAAAGAACGTCATTATAAATTTATTTTCAGTTTTTACATAATTTAATTAAGATCTTATGAACTGAAACATGATCTGAAGTGAAGTATTAATAGAAATTCTTTGTTTATATAAAATAAGTAATTATTGATGAATACATTTTGTGGAGAACGAAAGTATCTTCAACATTTGGAATACTGCAAATAAGGCATCTGCATTTAGAAAATTGCAAATAAGGTATCATTATCAGCGTTTAAAGCATTGCAAATTAGGTATCATCATTAGCGTTTAAAGCATTGCAAATAAGATATCATCATTAGCGTTTAAAGCATTGCAAATAAGATATCCTCATTAGCGTTTAAAGCATTGCAAATAAGATATCCTCATTAGCGTTCAGAGCATTGCAAATAAGGCATCATCATCAGCGTTTAGAGCATTGCAAATAAGGCATCATCAGCATTTAAAGCATTGCAAATAAGGTATCAACAGAATTCAAAGCATTGCAAATAAGGTATCAACAGAATTTAAAGCATTGCAAATAAGGTATCAACAGAATTTAAAGCATTGCAAATAAGGTATCAACAGAATTTAAAGCATTGCAAATAAGGTATCAACAGAATTTAAAACATTTTAAATAAGATATCATCAGCATTTAAATTATTGCAAATAAGGTATCAACAGAATTTAAAGCATTGCAAATAAGGTATCAACAGAATTTAAAACATTTTAAATAAGATATCATCAGCATTTAAAGCATTGCAAATAAGGTATCAACAGAATTTAAAATTCTAAAAATTGCAAATGGTTGATTCATTGACATCCAGCCTATCAATTGACATGATTGAGCTTATAAGCTAAATTAAAGCATTAAATGATGAATTAAGATTTTTGCTTACAAGATTTCATTTTAATACTTGCAGAAAGAATTAATAATATTCTGAATGATATACTCAAATTTGGGACAAATTATTTACATAAATAAAAATTGTAACATCCAAAGAATTTTAAAGTTAAGTAATTCACTCGAAAATAAATTTTTGAACACACATAAATAAATCGTACAAATATCACTATCATTCAAATGAATTTGTAGATCAAAACAATTTTTAAGAAAAATACGGTAAATAAGTGTTTTCTTAATTTAAAAAGCTCACTTTAGTGTCGGCACCTTTATGACTTGCTCACTTTTGATTTGAAAAATACTTATCAATAAGTTTAAAAAGTTCCAAATGTTAAAATCAATCTCTTGAAATATTTTACATAATTTTAAAAAACAAGTTTGATTTTCATCAACTTTTTTTGAACAAAAATGCAAAAAAAAAAGTTTTTGCAAAATATTCATGGTCGGAATAGCATATTCAATTTTTTGTGCATGTTCTGCAAGTGAATATTGTAAAATCAGAATTTAATTTGAAGATGTTCAACTTGCATTATAATCTTAAAACAACTGACCTCAGATTAATGTAAATATTTTTTTGCAAATGATTTGCTTATCCACTTAAATTGCTTAATAAAAGAATTTTGAATTAAAAAAAACTTTCAAGTTTATATAAAAGACCAAATGTTTGCATCAGACCAAAACATAAGCCAAAATGTTGGCTTCTTACATTATTACAATAATTCCATTTCGTTGCATGTTTGCCATAAAAAAAATTGCAATTTTTATTTGATTAAATATTATAATTTATTCGCTATTTTATTATTTTTATCTTTTATATTTTTTAACATAAATACATAATTTATTCGATATTTTTTAACTTTTTATATTTTATTTTTTTATAACATTTATATCAAGGAATATAACAGATAATATATTCGATATCTTTATCATTAAGTTTTGGTTATTAAATTAAACAGAGCCATAACGAAGTCCGAAAATCCCATACTGAATATATTAAATTAAAAAAACAACTAGTAAAGACCGCTTGTACAATACGAAAACATTCATTAAAACATTCTTAAAACAGAATGCCATTTAAAAAGTGCCAATTGTGAAGGATTTTAATGAAATTAAGAACCCCGAGTATGGGCGAGACAATTGCTGAAATTAAGAGCCTTTTCATCATCGATTCATATAAAAATGCCCCAAGGGCTGCTGCCACATGAAAAATGCGAAAGTCTTTCTTTTAAAAACTGCTGCCACACAGAAAACACAAGGGTTATTTTAACATGAAAACCAGTGGCGCCGTCTCAGCGGTGGTATTTGAAAACAAGCTCATCTTGGACTATTCATCAAACCAATCGAGGCTATTGTTTATTGAATGAGGTTGGCAGCACAGCTTCGAGCACTCACTGTCTATTATAATTAATAATCCAAGATCTTCCATCCCCTTTTTTTTTTTTTTTTCGAATCCCCGGATCATTTTTTATTTTCTATTTCTAGAATTTTCTCCAGCAAGGCCAGATGGGGATGTTCTTTATAAATGGGCATCATAAAACTAAATGCTTGGTATGAATTTTAAAATTGGATAAAGTGACAATCTTATTTTAAAATTTATAATTTTTCTGAGTAAAGATATTGTTTGGTTATTATATTTGGCATATCTTTTTAACGATGCCGTGGTCAGTATGATCTTAGTAAGTATCGATATTCAAATTATAATCCAAAGATCTTTGAAATTCCCTAGGTAAAAAACGAATTTCTATTTATATTACTTTATAAAATTATTTGTGTTTTATGAATTAGTTTAATAAATGAATTTTAATGGCATTTTTTTTTATATATTCCTTTTAGATTGTGATTTCACTAGAGCGGTTTCAGTTAAATACTCTTAATAGTTTTGTGTGGCTCCACGGTGTAATGATTAACAGTCTGGACTTTAAATCCAGCGATCCGAATTTAAAACTTGGTGGAACGTTTAATAGCCAATGCCCACAGATCAAAATTCAATTGTGGTTTTCGAAAATTTTGCAAGACTAGAGTTGTTCTCGCTGCCACAGGTTTCGGATTCGTGTCCCCACGATACCATAGATGTTTGTAGTGGTTCGGAATCCACTTTATACCGTAAGTCCCGGTCTAATATGACAGCAGAGGTTCGGCGTAGAGCTGACAACCCTACCCCGTAAAAAGAAAACATCTCATGTTTCCAAATCTGCCAGTAAGCAAACGGCCTTGGCCCACCAAGGACTTGTTGAGTTATCGAATAAGCATAATTTTGTGCGGTTCCATGGTGCAATGATGGACTTCCGAGATTTAAATTTCGGATAGCTGGATCGGTGGAAGTTTTGCTTTAGGCCCTGGTGGCTGAGTGACGAGCTCTCTGTGCCGCAGGTTTCGGGCTCCAACGGTGCTATATATATTTGTAGTGGTTCGGAATTCACTTTAATCCGTAGGTCCTGGTCTAATATGGCAGTAGAGTGTTGAGCGTACGACTGACAGCCCTATCCCGTAAAAATAAAACATATGTGTTGGAATCTGCTAGTAAGGCAGACGGCCTTGGCCCACCACCATGAGGCTGTTGAGCCATTGAAGAATAGCTTTGTGTAGCCAATACTATTCAGGAGCACCTCGATATTTGATTTTTGTGTACTATTCAGGGGATACGAGGAAAATAACAACAATAGTTTTGTGCTTTGAAATAATTCATAGGCAGCTCTACAGTAATTTAAGCGATCAAATTAAAAAAATAAATAAATTAACAATTGTTTAAAAACAGTGCAAACAGAGAAATTACCAAAATAACAATTACAACTGAAAGCATGTCACTTTAGAGAGAGATACAAAAAAATAATAAAAATAAATCGAGAGCTTATTAATTCGAAATTATCTGATCTACTGAAGCATTAAAAGGAAGTTGTCAGATTCTCTACACAGTCACTCAAGTAAAAAAATCATTAATTAATGCATATTGTAATGAATAAGAGTTATAAAAGAATGCAATAAGAAAAATATTACTTAAATACTCGATAATGTTTTTGACAACAAAACGAATTTATTTCAAAATCCAATTTAATTTTCCAATTACACGGCTAATCTATGAAACTTTAATAAATAAAAACTGATGAATGATATAAATTTAAAACTTTCAAATAACCTAAACGTCAAGTTAATAAAAAAAATCAACACTTACTAAAACAACTCTAGTTTCCTTTTACGAATTCTTTAATACAAAAACCAGATCTGAAAAGAAGAGGGTAGTAAAGCAGGATAAAACAATAGCGATTGTTTAAAAAAAAAGAAAACTTCTAGCTGGAGAACTAGATAATCAACTACATCAACAAAAGAAATGGAATTTAAAAAAAAAAAAAAGCAACGAACCGTAATTTAAACATTCTATTCGATCACCTAATTTCGATTGAAGAAATAATTGCTGCAAAGAAAAAGCTATTTGGAACTACATTGAAAGTGAAAGAGTATGCAGAAGGAAAATAACATAACACAGAGAAGTATGGACCAAGGCATTCATTTCCTATGCTACTTAATGAGCTGCTGTTGACTTTAGGAATTTGTATCACCAGCAAGCATGTTGTGTTGAAAAAGATAAAAAAAAAAGGAATGTTCACGCTTCGGAATTCACATTAATCTACTTTCACTAATAGGAAATACTCGATACTGGTTCGAACTTCCTACAATTGAATAGATTCCAGAATCGTTTCTGAGCATTTTTGGAAAGAATGAAATTGGTTATTATTAGTTGTTTTTTTATTGATTTATTTTTAAAGAAATGGATAATTAATCTAACTTAAATTTTCATTTCAGGTAATGGATGCATATAGGAATTCATTAATTTGAAAAAAAAATGTATTTCTACTTTCGCTAATAGGAAATACGCGATTCTGGTTTTAACTTCCTACAATTTATTGAAATTCCAGAATCTTTTCTCAACGTTTCTGCAAAAAATGCATTGGTTATTATTAATTGTTTTTTTATTGATTTATTTTCATAGAAATTGACAGTCAATCTAACTTAAATTTTCTTTTTAGATTATGGCTGCATATTAGAATACATAACTGAAAAAAATGAGTTTTCATATTGGCGTGATGATCCGAGGAGCCTGATGGCATAATGACTAGCGCTCAGGCCACAAGTTTCGGGCTCGAGTCCCAGCGGTGCAATGGATGATTGTAGAAGTTCGGAACCTACTTTAAAACATAGGTATCGGTCTAATATCACTGTAGGGTGTAGAATCGACAACCCTGTCCCGCAAAAAGTCATCGTCATGAAGCCAAGTTAGACTTCTACCTACGGGTGCTCCATCACAACTTCAATTCAAAACATTAAACAGAAGTCAATATGTTGGACATAACAGTGCCTGTCATTTTCAAGAATTTAATTTCATTGCAATCAGTACACTCAAAAAAGAATGTAGAAAAAAATTTCAAGATGTCTTTCGATTGTTTTGTACCAGACCTTTATTCCATTCTCATATCGATAAATGAATTTCAAGTTGACAGAAAATGCAGAACATATAAATTATAAATAAATAATAAATCATACATTCATTATTTAAACCACCAATTTAAAAATAGCAAACCCCGAAATATTACAATAAAATTGCGAGAATTAAAATACTAGTTATTATGTAATTTGATATATATTTAGATATACATTCAACTTTAATCTTACGGAATAATCTTTTGAATATATCAACACCAAAATAAATATAACTGGGAAAATAATTATATTTCACTATAAATACTACTATAATCGTCTTTAATAAACTGGCTTTCACCGATACTATTTTCTACATTAAAATAGTATCGGCGAGATAGTATCTAGTAAATAGAATCTACCGATCGGTGAGTTAGTAATAGTAAATAGTATCTACTGACATGTTTTAAATTCTTCAATTTAAAGATTTTAGAAGCATAAAAATGTTTCTAAACACAACAGTGCTATCCCAACAACTTTTAATAACTGATAAAAAAATAAATAAAAATCTATACTATAAGCTAAACATCAGACTTTAAATTATTTCTCATTAAAAAACAATTAGCTAACAGAAAACTGACTATTATTTTACTATAAACAACTACTCACAAAGAAATCTGAAAATAAAAGAAAAAAAAAATTGAAATTAGTATAGAAATAAAAAGGACGAGATTAACTGACACAAAGTTTACAAACTTATTCCTAAATTTGTTTTTTAAAAGTAACGATGAATAACTAACATTATAGTATTATAGATGGTATCTGTACTTCATTCAAATACCCACAAACTGCCATTAACTATACAAAACGAAACACCATTTCGATTCAAACTCTGCATGGTGTATCCAGTGCCTATTAAAACTCCTGGAAATCATGTGATCAATCATGATTAAGAGAACTCCCTACCTACATCAACGTCAACGAAAACGAGCCAAGCGGGAGGGGAATTTATAAACGTGGTCTACAATCTTTCTCTCCCCTCAGAAAACAGCCAGCCATTTCAAAAGATTGAGAAAAAGTAAAGAAAGAAAAGGCAGCGATCCAGTGCCAAGCATATGGTGACATTGCTGAAATACCATTCGTTTCGGTAATGATGCCTTCTTTAAGGCCCCGCTTGGCCTCTTCACCCTAGGCTCGTGGCAAGATGGACCACCCCCACCAATCCTTCAGACGATCTCCTCTCTGCCCTTGGTGGCCCAGATCAGGAAGTCAGGGATGGGTGGAGATAGTTTCGATTCGAACAGTTTCAAAAGAAAGTTGTTCTTTTTTTTGTTTAACTTTTTGTTTCGTTGTTGTCTGGTTGGCAGCAGCAGGTTGTTCCTCTTTTGCATTCCGAGATAACTAGGTGCGGAGTCGATAGAGTGATGGGCCGCGAGGTGCAGCCTCTATGGATTTGGATAGTCGCATCTTTTTTTTGTTTTTTGTTTTTTTGGGAGGGGGATGGGTGCTTTGGATTTTCTCATATTGCATGCTCAAACCCTTTTCCGAATAAGATACATTGGAGTAACGACATATCTACGCCTTGTAGAGTTATTTTACCTTTCGGCAGCATTTCCATTGGTAACGCGACATCAATCAATGCCTTGTCAACTTTGATGAATCAGATTAGCGATCGATTAATTATTGACTACTGACACAAGTGTGGAAAAGGCCCCTTGTAAGAATATATTTAACATCACTTTCATCCTATCAATGAAATCGAAACATCCTATCAATGAAATCGAAAAATTTCTTAACTTTCCAATTAAGCCGGTTAGGAATAAGTAGAGAAGCCTTTTTCCCCAACAAGGTGTAGGCGAGAATACCTTTTCCCAATAAATTGGAGGCGAGAACCCCTCTTTCCCAACAAGGTGGAGGCGAGAACCCTCTTTCCCAACAAGGTGGATGCGAGAACCCCTTTTTCCTAATAAGGTGGAGGCGAGAACCCCTCTTTCCAAACAAGGTGGACGCGACAACGTTGCGTCCCTCTACAAACTCTTTCTTTCGACCTGTGAAATTAAAGTCGAACCTTCCTTCCTTTCAATTTATCACATATATTTTTTTCCTCATAACACCACTCTTGGTAGTTATAATGCCTGCGAGCTAAAGGTGGGTTTCACACGTATACTAAAATCTCACAATGTAATAAACCAACCAATCAAATTCTTGGGTATGTAGGAGATCAGACTTTTCATTGACTGGCTTGGTGTGTGACTACTGTTATTTGTGCTTGCACACTTTGGGCTAATTAGATCGGAACCTACAATTTAACGGGAATTCCGAACCACTAACAAATATCCGAAACTGAAGCCTGGCCAGAGCGCTCAACAATGGCATGATGGTCAATTAGCTAGGCCAGAGCGCTCAACAATGGCATGATGGTCAATTAGCTAGGCCAGAGCGCTCAACAATGGCATGATGGTCAATTAGCTAGGCCAGAGCGCTAGCTAATTGACCTTCAGGCCACTTTTCTTTCGAGAGGATCTTTAAATTTTGCAAATAGTGATACAGATGTTAAGTGATTTATTTCTTAAAACATAACCCAGAAAGTGATTGTGATATTCAATGCACAATAGTACAGATTTGTATTTGTGCATTGAATATCGTATATTGATGATATATATTGCATATTATAGATTTGTATTTCTATTTTGAATATTCGAGTGGGGAAAAAAGAAGGCAAAACGTTCCAATCTTCAAAAAAGACTGCGGTCTCTGCCATCAACGCGTGGAGAACGCGCCTCGCACGTGCTCTTTTAAGGAATGGGCGAGGTGGGTGCAGAGGAGCATGCGCGGTGCGAGTGTGGGTGTGCTGGAATACTTAAGGGTGTAGGAACGATTCTAATGACCCGTGGGGAATGCGGCGCATCAAGTCCCCCGCGAAGAGTCATCCGAGGTCAACGAGGGCATCTCGCGAGAACTGTATCACATCAGATAACGAAGCATTCTTCTGCCTCTTGGGTGCCATGCTAAAGATGCACACGTCAAGTCTAATAATAATAAAAATAATCGCCATATTATTAAAGAGTTGTTGCTGATATTTTTAAGGGGATGGTGTTTACAAAACGCAACTGATGCAAGCAAATATTTATTTCTAAGTTTAATTTACTTAGGTTCTTTCACTGTTCACGTTTTTGAAAATCCTCGCTGGACTCTCGGAAGAACTTTTTTTTTCCTAATGTAGCTGGCAAATAGACCGTGATCTTTTTATGCCATAAGGGCTGCACCGAAGTTACTCACTTTGCATTACCCAGGGGCGCGTGTAACTTGATGGTAAGCTACGGACGTGGAGTAACAATGCCCCCGCAGCGCTCTACGATCCTATTAGGACCGGGACCTACGGTTTAAAAGTGGATTCCGAACCACTACAAACACCCAGGGGCAAAGCCGGGATTTGAACCCGATACCTGTGGTACCGAACGCCAGAGCGCTAACCATTCCGCCATCAGGCCCCTCGGAAGAACTGTAAATACTGTACTTTTTGCTTCAATGCTACAAAACGTTGAATAACATCGATGCACAATTGCTAAGCATTTTTTGAAGCTTATGCTATTTGCAGAATTAAGTTTGATATTTTCGGAAGAACTGTAAATATCAAACTTAATTCTGCAAATGAATGGAAATAACATAAGCTACAAAAAATACTTAGCAATTATGCATCGATGTTATTCAACGTTTTGTAGCATTGAAGTAAAAATGAGATCAAAAGAACAGCGACTAAAAACTTATTAGAGGGAGGCCGCCACACACTCAATGAAATGTTTCATCTGTCTGGTTTAAAAACAAATTTATTTCAAAAACTGTAGGATAACAATCAAAGCGTAATAGGTTATTAAAGCTCATTTCATAAATGCAAACCAAAATATCCTATGCATGATAGTGTAACACACAAACACAGGTGGTTTAAATGTCCAATACAATGCGCAACAAAAGACCACTGGAAAAATCAGCTGTAAATTAATACAGCCTTTTAAGGTTGTATTCAAGAAAACATCGCAAAGTAAACATAACTACTTTAATAGTGATTATTAATTCATTGAAAACATTATAACTTGATGGTAAAAACATCAACAGAGTTTGAATTATGAGAGCTTCGAGAAGGAAGAGATTACAAATTTTTCACAAATCTTTGCCGGAATAAAGACCCTTAAAGAATTTTAACAACTGGATTCGTCAATGTTTCATTAGTACATGTTTTTTTTTTCTTATGTAATTCGAATATAGGCGGTACCATGGATGTTTGTAGTGGTTCGAAATCCATTTAAAACTGTAGATGACTAATATGAATGTAGAGAATTGGGTGTAGAGCTGACAACCCTACCCATAAAAAGATAACATGTCATGTTTCGGAATCCATATAGACAGACGGCCATGGTTCAACATGGACTGTAGTGCCGGGGAGTTAGTTAATGTGAACATAGGCCAATGTCTTTCAGAATTCATATAAGAAGCTATTCCTCACTTTTATTTTTGTCAAGTTTTATTTAACAAACCCTTCACAGATCGCTACAAATTGGGAACATCTAAATATAAGCACAAACGATGAAGTTGCAATGCATTCAGATACCTATAGAATAAGCCTTTTAATATCCGATACTAACATCCTCAACGTCTGTCACAAAAACCGAACAAAAATATCATTTCCATAAAGCAAAGACGGAAAAGAAGAAAAATATTACATATGACCCTTTAAAAAAAGGAAAAAATAAGAAAAAATCTCAAGAGTATTTCTTCGAGGAAGAAGGTTCCATTTTCCAGACTTATGGAGGAAGGAAATATGGTGGGCGTATCGCAAGATCGTTTTCTTTCACAACATCTACTCCCCACACCCCGAGAAAGACCATAAATTCTTTATTGCAGGCTTTTTATTTCGTCCACCCCCCTAACCACTTGAACGAATCTTTTAACCCCGTGGATTGGTCGGGTTCAACATCTCATGGTAAAAAAAAAGAAGAAAAAGGTTATGCATCACACTTTGCCGCCTGTTATAACTCAATGTGAATCGTTCTCGTTGATGGTTTTAGTGTAACGAATGAGACCATGGAATGAAGGTTTGATAGGCACGCATGGTGGATGGGGTCAAGCATACCTTTTACCCTCTCCCTCTACCGAACGAATCTAAAGCATGCTGTAAAAGAAAATGGATAGACACATTGTTCTCCGCCCAGAATATTTTGGTGCCAACATTCAATTTCTAGTAGAGGAATACTTTGACATTTCAACAAATTTCGTTATTGAACAGCAAAATCGACAAACGCCTTTATTGAAACAAATCAGCAAACGCCATTATTGAAACAAATCAACAAACGCCATTATTGAAACAAATCAACAAACGCCATTATTGAAACAAATCAACAAACGCCATTATTGAAACAAATCAACAAACGCCATTATTGAAACAAATCAACAAACGCCATTATTGAAACAAATCAACAAACGCCATTATTGAAACAAATCAACAAACGCCATTATTGAAACAAATCAACAAACGCCATTATTGAAACAAATCAACAAACGCCATTATTGAAACAAATCAACAAGCGTCTTTATTAAAGAAGTATATTTATGATCTTGTGTAGGAGACATTACGATATTACATATTTCCCATAAAAGAGATGTTCTAAAATTTACTTAAGTTAATTATTTACAAATTTGAGGTATGCAATTGAATAAAACCTTTTCATACTCATAAGATTTATTAAAAATCAATTTAAAATAAAAAAATTAAAATTTTACAGGAAATCATTCAAAGCTAAAATAAAATTATGCAAGTATATGGCGTGATTAAATACAATTAATAAATTGAAGTCGGACCAGGAAAAGGCTTTGTACGTTACTTGGAGACTTTATTTGAAATTTTGCACCTTGATTTCAGCAGAGCCCAGTCACAAAAAAGCAGGAAGATTAACTGAACGGATGCACCTGCCATTTGTTTAAACTTCCTAACCATTTAAAACGTGGAACTGAAAAGCAAATTGCATGATTATGTCTCAGAAACGTGAAAGGAATTTAAATTAATTAATTTTCATGAAAAAAATTTGATTAGATTAAACTAGCGATGTCTGGTGTTCTTAATTGTACGTTTTAATTCAAAAGGCAATTCATATTACGTGCAATTATATTCGTTTAAACAGATAATTCATACGGGATGAATAAAAATGTTATCTATTTTAACAAAGGGAAGAGAAAAGGAATAGAAGATAAGAGAAAACAACTACAACCAAAAGTTGTAATAAGGAGGGATGAGAAATAACACAGATTAGTAGTTAATAAGGACGACAAGTAAGAATAAATGGGTGTAAAAAAAAGAATCGCCATACCACGCATATAGACAAAAAACGTGCGATATAACCACCAATTTTATCAGTCTTATTATTTTTTTTTTTTGCTCTAGCATGGTTAGGCTTCATTATTTAAAATCAGACGAGATGCCCCTTTTTCCCTCGCAAATGTCTATCTATATCACCCTCTCCCCTTAACATAATCTTGAACACTGTGCATATGCTGAGTATAATTATTATTTTCCCAATCACGAAGACGTAAAAGATTTGATACATTTGAGAATGAATGGATTACATGTCCTTAATGAGGAGCTTGCATATTTTTTGGCAGGTGTTATTTTGTGTAATTACTCAATAAACAGTCTAAATTCAGCTTAGCAATGATCAAAATCATACATCACAAAAGCCAGACTCGTGGCTCGAGAAAAATCTTTCAATCCTATGATGATTCGCTGCTTATGCAGTAATTTTCTTTGCTTCTTTATTGGAGCAATAGCCCAAATGTGGGCCAAAGCCATCAGTCTATTAGAAGATTTTGAGAAAGGATATGTTTTTTTTTCGGGGTAGGGTCCTTAATGCTCTACAGACGTATCGTGACCTATGTCATAAGTGGATTCCGAACTACTACAAATATTCAAGGTACCGCCGGGTCTCGAACTCGAAATCAGTGGCACAGAGCGCCAGAGCGTTGGTTACTCACCCTTCAGGCTCTTAATTGTCTTTCCTATTATTTGTAATATAGAAGGAAACAATTGAATTGCAGCCCGGCTCGTGGCTCAGTGGCAACGTGCGCCGCTGGTGAGCATTAGGGCGGGGATTCAAAAAAACGAGAACATTTGTGATGTTCGCCATTTTACTTCGTTAGTTGGACTACCTGGTGAGAGTTTTCAGAGTTTTCTCCCATACGATATGCAAATACGGATAGTTACCCCACTCCTAAAAATCCCCCCGGAAGACACTATCCTCCTTCAGTGTCATTCCAATAAAAGATGGGCCTTCCCTCTTTCCCACCTTCCATGAGACCACACGGGTTCCTGGACTTGGTCTAAATCAGGGGTCTCCACACTACGACCCGCCGGCGTCATCAATCGACGGCGAATAGCTTATTGTTGCTGTAATAAGTTGGATAAAAAAACACAGAATGATAACAACTTGGTTTTATTGACTTGCTAGGCAAAGCTTAATGACAAACATAATACGCAGAAAATTGAACTTAAGCGTAACAACTAACAAATAATTGAAATGAATCCCACTAACATTATAAACTAGTTAACATCCCGGGGTTACCCTCGGTAGTTATGCTGGGGTAAAGAGTATCGCATATGTATGTAATTATATCGATGTTTGGAATGTATATATCATGAATTGAACATATGATTTTTATCCTGAAAATCGCTCAAGAACAGTAAAGCTAAATTAACGCAAATGAAACCACGGGGTATCCACTTGTAAAAAAAATACTAATGAGATTTATGTAATTGTGATTTTTCACTGACAATAGTTTGTAGTAATTGAACCAGCGAATTTAGCAATTGTATGCTCGCTCAGAGCGCGTACTCGACGACTAGTCTAGAAATTACAGATAATGGCAGAAAAATTAAAGCGGTTTTAGCCCTTGGTACTTACTGGAGTAAACAGTATGGCCCTAAAGCTAAAAAGTTTGGAGACCCCTGGTCTAGATGTTGCTGCCTGTCAAGTGAGATAAGAAACAAACAACACATTAAAAAATAAAATCTAATTTTGCCATATTTGGTGATAAGGCACAATGTAAGTAAAAGTTTGAACACAATAGAAATTGTCCCATGAATTTAAAATCATACATATTAATTTTTATATAACTTTCAATAATTTAAAATAAACTTATAACAAACAAACAAACAAAATTCTCATTTGATGTACTCATTTTATAGATCTGCGCTTCAAAATAACAAACCTGCCCCATAAACATTTCAAGATTTATGAAGTTTATCATCTATAGGCGAAATTTCTATAAAGAACTGTTCCGAGAAAAGGAAAATGCAAAATCTCATTTAGCAACATTCCACTTCAGAAGACAACCAGATGTTGCGCATCCTCGGCCTAAAATGATCGTAGAGCGTCATGACCCCCGCGTCAGTAGCTTGTCCTCAAGCTACACGCACCTCCTGGATAGTGCTAAGTGCAGCGCTGCCTTAAGGCATGATAGACAACTGTCTAAGTGTTTGCCAGCTGCATGGGAACAAAAAAAATTTATATAACTTTCAAGAGTTTATTTTGAATTCAGAACAAAAAAAAATGTAATTCGACGTATTCATTTTATAGATCTGCGTTTCAAAATAACAAAACTGCAAATCCATAAACATTTCAAGATTTATTAAGTATTTTATAGTAGGCGAAACTTCTATAAAGAACCGTTCCGAGAAAAAGGAAAATGCATAATCTCATTTAGCAACATTCCACTTGGGAAGACAACCAGATGTTCTGTGCATCCTCATCTTCCAGAAGCAGTAGCACCCAATTACCAAAAAATTCGCAGGAGAACAAATTTCCCGAAGCTACGTCAAACAAAATTATGAACCTGCAGTGATATTCAGCCCCAAAACAAATACCGTCTTCTGCCTTTTTCGGATATTTTTTTTCCGCATACCGCGTGTTTAATATCCGTGAAATTTTCTCTAAAGAATACATAATGCCTTTTGTTTCCGGTATGGGGACCTTTGGAAGTAGAAGAAGAAGCAGCAGCGGGTGGCGTATCGCTGGTAGTTCATCGTTGACGGAAAATCGTCGATAAGATTTTTCCGCTTTTTTTATTTATTTCTTAATGTCGTCGAATATTTGTATGCTATGGTGTCCTTTTATTTACGAAGATTTAAGATTTATATCACTAATGGCATTGTGAACGGATGGCACGTTTAATGGATTCCAGGAATTTTTCTTTCCCCTTCTCTTTTTCAAGGAGAATAAATACTAGATGGAAAATAATTTCTACGCGAAATATTTCTAAAACACGTAAATATTTGTTGTTTCTCATCCCACTTGGTAGACAGCAACATCTAGACCAAGTCCAAGAATCCTGTGGTATCATGGAAGGAGTGAAAGGGGGCTTGGTGTGTCGCGCTACGGACATTTTTTGTACACTTTAGGCTAATTAGACAGGGACCTACAGTTTACCTTGGATTCCGAACCACTCACAAACATCCATGCCATGTTCGGAATCAACGTTAAATTGTAAATCCCGGTCTAATTAGCCCAAAGTTCGCAAAAAAAAAAAAAAAAAAAAAGACCGTAGAGACAAACTAAACCAAAGCTAGGATTCGAACCAGAAACCCGTGACCCAAAGACCAGAGCGCTAGCCAATTGGCCATCAAGTCGTAAAAGAGCACCCGTAAGTAGAGGTGAAACTTGGCTTCATGACGCTGACTTTTTACGGGTAGGGTTGTCAACCGGCACTCGAACCACAAACCTTGTGGCTCCGAGCGCCAGACATCTACTCATTCGGCCATCAGGCCCCACGTAAATATTTTCATCACACTAGTAAAATAATTATTAGGAAAGAAAATTCAATAGAAATAATATAAATTATATATATGGGACTTTATTTTTATGTTTAAATGCTTAACTCGAAACATGTGTCACTAAGCGTTAGTCACTCGGCCATCAGGCTCCTCGTATTTAATAAGTTTAGATAAAAAAAAGAGAGAGATTGAATAACTTATCTGTATTAAGTATTTATCTTCTGTATTAAGTACTGATTGAGGGGGAAAAAAAGATTGCATACAATGATTTCAAGAGGGGCCTGAATGGCCGAGTGGCTAGTGCTCTGGAGCTCGGTACCACAGGTTTCGAGTTCGAGTCCCGGCGGTGCCCTGGTTGTTTGTAGTGGTTCGGAATCCACTTTAAAAAGTAGGTCCCGGTCTAATAGGATCGTAGAGCGTTGCGGCGGCATTGTTACTCCGCGTCCGTGGCTTATCTTCAAGTGACACGCGCCCCCTGGGTAATGTAAAGTGAGTACGTCTGTGTAGCACTTGCCTTAAGGCATCCAAGACCAAGCTGTCTGTGTTTGCCAGCTGCATTAGAAAGAAAGAAAAAAAAAATGATTTCAAGAAAAATTTTTGTTCTAGTTTTAAAAAAAGAGGTAGAAGTTATACGATGCATTAAATAGAAACCTCACCTTTTTTTCTCCTTCATATATTTTTTTTGTTTGGAATAAACATTGTCAAAACCAAACAATACCCTCCGGTACGAAAACCGTATTACGTCAATCAGTGTCTGTGTCACATTGTTATGGCTTGTTGTCGATGTTAAGCGAACACAAAATCATATTTTAGACCTTTACTCTGAATGAACTGCATTCATTTGTCCCTACAAATCCAAAAACATGCGACCTTCAGATATTCTGGAGAGGAAAAAAAACGGTGTGGTGGGGGGGAAGGACATACTGTGCATCCCATTCTTTACTGAAACCATAACTGAAATGCTACCAGTTTCGAATGTAACTGGAACAAAGGGCAACATTATTCAATGTGACTGGGACAGGCCCTTTCCATTGTTCTGGGAGGCCAACGAATGCTAATTTATTCCGCGCCATGTCTGATTACGGCAGTTCGATAATATATCATCCACCGAATATTACTTTGACCATTACTCTCCTGTTCTGTAGATATGTAAAAGGCTTGTGTTAAATT
The DNA here is from genome assembly GCA_021605075.1 of Caerostris darwini. Classification (NCBI taxonomy): domain Eukaryota; kingdom Metazoa; phylum Arthropoda; class Arachnida; order Araneae; family Araneidae; genus Caerostris; species Caerostris darwini. The sequence continues at coordinate 263,127 of BPLQ01015184.1, read as the reverse complement.
GATTTCTTTTTTCTTAAACAGACACATTGGTTGTCTGTGGACCTTGATGTATTGGTTATCCCTAAGCTAAGTAATAACAATAAGCCTAAAATAGACAGTAATTATCAATAATTTCTATTTTAAATTTTAAATCTGAAAACGTTAAAAGATCTTGATTACTTTACAACAATTTATTTATATCCGAATTGTTGTAATTCAATCACATTCCAACGTAGTTTAATTTTTAACATTGATTTTATTTTATGGCACAACACGATATTGCAAAATAGCAAACACACGAGACAAAATATCAGCTACATTTTACATCTCTCACAGAACAATTGCGTATCTACCAAAATCCTCATGCCTCTTCTAACAACTATGTATCTACCAACATCTACATGCATCTTCTAACAACTATGTACACTTAGTCACAAAAGTAAGTATGCAACTCATAGCTTAAGTGAAAAAGCTCTAGTTCTCAAATAAATATAAGAAAAATATTATTTTGGAGAATGTTGTTTATTGCTTCTGATTCAAGTCATAAAGTAATGAAAAATAAACCAAATCATTATATTTTAAAAAACTTTAAGAGTAATTTTGTTAACTACCAGTAGAAATTTAAATCACAAAAGTATATATGCACTCTGAATTTTTGACTTTTAAATAGGCTGAATGAAACTTCGAGTCATTTTTCGTATTTCAATGACAAGTTTAGAAGTTCTGCTACAAAGCTTGTAAGTTTGAGCTTTATGTACAGCAACAATTCACCAATGGCTCCACGTGGAAAAGAATTATCAAAAGATCTAAAGGCTGCAATAATAGAGCTCTATAAGGAAAGCAAGTCCCAAAGACAAATCGCTAAAATCATGGGCAAAAGTCCTGCAGCAGTGCAAAAAAACATAGAAAAGTTCCAGGCTGAGGGAAATACTCTAAACAAGCCAAGAACAGGACGACCGCCAATTTTGACGGATCGAGAAAGGCGAATTATTGTTGGAAATGTGAAAAAAAATCAGACGATTAGCGCACCAAAATTGACAACTGATGTGAAAAACAATTTTGTGAAGTCATGCAATCCTGAAACAATTCGCCGTGTGTTACGGAAGGCAGGATACCATGGTCTTAATAAGCGAAGAAAGCCATTTGTTAGTAAAGTGAATCGCAAAAAGAGAACAGATTTTACAAAAGAAAATGTAAAGCAGGACACAAATTTTTGGAATTCCGTGATTTTTTCGGATGAAAGTAAATTCAACATTCACGGGTCAGATGGACACCAAAAAGTTTGGAGGAAAGCAAATACAGCTCTAGAATCAAAGAACATGAGAGGAACTGTAAAACACGGTGGTGGTTTGATTTTGGTTTGGGGCTGCATGGCAGCAACTGGGGTAGGAAATTTAGTTATAATCGATGGAATAATGAATCAATATAGCTATTTGAATATTTTAAAGAATAATCTAAGCCAAAGTGCTTCTAAATTGAGACTCGATGGTTTCTCCACTTTCCAACAAGATAATGATCCCAAACATACTGCTCGGGTTGTTCGGGAATGACTGCTATATCACGTGCGAAAACAGCTAAAATCCCACCGAAGTCACCTGATCTTAATACCATTGAACACTTGTGGGATTATCACGATCGCCAAATTAGAAAGCAAAAGATCAAATTTAAGAATTATCTAAAACAAACCCTTTTGGAGGAGTGGCAAAAAATACCATTTTCTGTCACTCAAAATTTAGTAAAATCAATGCCATCTAGATTGAGAGCTGTTATAAAGGCCAAAGGCTATCCAACAAATTACTAATTTTTTTGAAAAATTGTAAAATTTGCAATATTAATGTCTTTGTTTTTGTTTGCATACTTACTTTTATGATGTAAATTACATCCGATTTTAAGTTAAGCTCATCTTGCTAATTAAATATTTGTATTTTTTAATTATTTTTCATTTTGTTACTAAGCTCGATTTTGCTGTAATCGAAATAAGTCGTTAATTTGAAAACTCTAATATTGTAGGTCTGCTTTTTTTCATAGGACATCATCACATACACTCTGCATATTTACTTTTGTGACTGACTAAGCATCTTCTAACAACTATGTATCTACCAACATCCTGCAACTATGTATCTACCAACATCTAACAACTATGTATCTACCAACATCCTACATGCATCTTCTAACAACTATGTATCTACCAACATCTACATGCATCTTCTAACAACTATGTATCTACCAACATCTCATGCCTCTTCTAACAACTATGTATCTACCAACATCTACATGCATCTTCTAACAACTATGTATCTACCAACATCCTCATGCATCTTCTAACAACTATGTATCTACCAACATCCTCATGCCTCTTCTAACAACTATGTATCTACCAACATCCACATGCATCTTCTAACAACTATGTATCTACCAACATCCTCATGCATCTTCTAACAACTATGTATCTACCAACATCCACATGCATTTCCTAACAATTACGCATCTACTAACATGGGAAATATAGATGCACATAAGACATGTTCAAGCTAGAAATAAAAATATTATTTATTAAAATCAAACATAGTAACAACAGCATTATACTTAGAAAATTAAGATAATGAAGAATAATTTGAAAATAAAAATTACGAATGACATTAAAAATGGTCCTAATGAGACCTCATGCACTGCAATAAATAAATTAATCAATAGTTTTATTTTCTCAGCAGTATTCTTGAATCATCGTAATTCATAGTCGGATTCTGTCTGTTAATAAATATGTGACATACTAAAGACACGTTCCACTAAACATAAAGAAGGAAATACAATTAAAAACTTCTGTATGACAACCCATAATACAAGATAAACTGTATGCACCTGCATTTGTAGCCAGGATTGCTTGTAGTTTTTTAGTCGTCCACAAATAATTTTTCTACATTTTCTTTTCTCTTCCTTCCTTTTATTTTGACCACCTCCTTATTCTTATTAAACACTCCCCCCCACCCCCACCCTGTTGACCCAATGGTACTATCGCCCTTTTGATAGGTCAAGTACCCCACTTTGGAAACTAGTATTGTAAAAGATCACAATAATCCATTTGATTTTTCCAGTCTGGAAATATAACAGGCGAACACAATTATCACAGATGGATTAACAGCGGTTCTGGAAGTTCCACCATTCCATTACCAGAAATTAAATATCGCAGTCAAAAAACTCGAATCGGTAGGTCACCTTTTCCATACACCGACAGAAATAAAAATGAAATGAGAAATAGTGTAGGGTACTTATTCGATTGTTTCTGCAGAACAAATCGTAACACTGCCTGCAGTGGATGATGATCGAATGTATTTCACAATTTTTGGCTTCAGATTATCTTCAGTAAAACCTAATGTCCTTTCTGTTATAAAAGAAAAAAAATAAATCGCTTATGTCCAATCGCTATTATCAATCTAGCTCTACTTAAAAACAGTACATTTTACAGAAAGAAAAAAAAGATACATTTTGCTTATTTATTTTATTTACACCTCTTTGGAATTGAGGCTATATCAAAATAGGTAAAAAAGAAATATGTATATTTTATCCAAATATCAATATTCTGGTGCTCGGTATCACAGGGTTCGAGTCCCGGCAGTCCATGGAATCCACTTTAAACTATATTTCCCGGTCTAATATGACTACTACTACACCACACCAGATCCGAGATCCGAGTTGCCTCTCTACAGTTTGGGAATGATGTGGGTGGGAAGTCTGATTGGGCTCTATGACGCTCTACGGTCATATGAGACCAGGACAACGGCTTAAAGTGGATTCCGAACCACTACAAACATACAAGTCTCCGACGAGACTCGAACCTGAAACCTGTGGTACCGAGCGCCAGAGCAGTAATCACTCGGCTATCAGGCCTCCCGAAGGTCTAATATGACCGTTGGGCGTAGGGTTAACAACTTTACTCCGTAAAAAAGAAAAACATCTCACCTATGAAGAAGAGTAAACAAGAATTAATTTGCCATTACAATATTTTCAGCAAATTAAAAATTATTAAATCTTAAAATCTCCATAAACGTAAATTTTTTTTATCATCAGATACAACATTTTATAAACCTATATTCTCTACTTATGTATAGAATAAGTTGAAATACTTTTCTATTTAATTTATCAAGTTTCTAAACAATAACGTATTTTAATTATATTAAAAGCAAAGCATATAATAAGAGCAATGGTCAAGATTTTCTATTATTTACATTATTATTAACTGTATCTTTAAATTCATCTTTATATTTATAACATGTTTGGTTTCATTTAATAAACTTTTCTTAAATGGCCTACTACCTTACATCTAATGATCTTTAAAACCTACAAATAACCACAAACAAACAAAATATTTCTCAAAAATTATAAGAAACTATATTTTTTCTATAATGAACCTTAAAGGTTCTTGTTCCTTCAGGTTTTCTCCTAATCTCATTTGTTATTGTTCTCAAACAAAAATAGAATGAAGTGCAAATTACCATTTTTTAATGACACCTGCATTAACAGAAACACCAATGACCGCAATCAGACTTTAATACTCGTTTACAGAAAGAAATAAAACAAATTTTTGGAAGAATAAATCTACTAATGACGATTTCGTAATTTATAAATAAATTTTCAGTTTTTGTTAACAAATGGTTTAAAAGGAAGAGGAACTGAATCCGCATTCGAAGTAGTTCCTTGTATCGCAATAATTAAAAAATAAATAAATGTTATTTGGGTTGATGCGAGTGATTTCAAAATCGGAAAGCTTTCATAGACATCCAAGAATCGAAGGATGAATCCATCCGTTAAAAATCACAATTAAAGCGACAACTAATTGAAAAAGAAAAAAAGGAGATGTATGTTTGAAATGCGTACGCCCAAATGTTTACAAAAGCATGAGTATTGGAATAGTATTATAATTTCTGTTGAAAATTTTGGCAGATCTCGCTGGTTATAGTTTGAATACCAACTTTAATTAACTAGGATACTTTGAGTTATATCTGCTGGCCTTAAATTTTCAGTTTTTATTAAAAATTTTATTTAGGTAAAACGATAAAATCGTTAAATAAAATTAAAATTAAATAATAAATTTATTTTATGCAGTTTCTTTACATATGCTATTTAATTATTTTAAAGTTAATTGCTTTATTTTTTTCAAAACACGTAACTTAAAATGCTTAATTAAATAATAATTGTAGTCTACCGTCATTTTGCGCACACTTTAGCTAATTAGACAGGGACCTACAGTTTAACGTGGATTCCGAACCACTAACAAATATCCATGCCAGCACCAGCATTCGAACATGAAACCTGTGATACCAAAGGCCGGAGTACTAGCCACTTGATCACCAGGACGCAACTGCAACGTACAGGTTGGGCAACCAGATTGAAACTGGGTGTGCTTGGGTTGAGATACTTGAGGCGCAGGTTGGAGAACTCTCAACTTTATTGACACACGCACAAACACCACTCACATACAATATTCAATACATTTAAAGACAAATAATTATAGATTGATGGAAGGACTCCACTTCTAAGCCGAAAACCTGAAACCCGGGTAGGTGCAGGGACTTCCTCTCCGGGATAGAGTCTATAAGCGAACTAATGCGCCAGTATGTGTTAAAGATATTTCCTCTCGAGAGACTGTAAACAAAACGTTCCTCAGCGAGAGCGCAGGTTGCGCTGTACTTCCACTCTGGTTGAAAGTCTCGAGGTGGACTAACCATTTCTTCTGAACACCACAGGGGGCGCTCTTGTCAATGTGTAGGTGGAAGCATGGTTGCATAACACTTTTATTATTATAATTGCGTAGTTAAATGTTAAAAGCATGATGAGTAATCTATATATAATTTTTTTTTTTACAGCAAAATGTATTATACAATCTTTTATTTAATGCATTTTTTACCACTTTGCTATTTAAAAGTATTTTTAAACGGAGAAAAGGTTAATCGAAGAGGAATGTCAAAGCAATCGCATCATAAATCACTGCAATAGAAAAATTACATAACATATACGAACGGGGCTGAATGGCCGAGTGTCTAGTGCACTGGCGCTCTGTGCCAAGGGTTTCGGTTTGGTTTGTCGCTCTACGGTCCTCTTGTGCACACTTTAGGCTAAGCAGACCAGGACCTACGCTTTGAAGTGGATTCCGAACCACTACATCCATGCCACCGCCGGGACTCGAGCCCGAAACATGTGGTACCGAGCGCCAGCCACTCGGCCATTCAGTCCCCTGCCACCGGTTTCGGGTTCGAGTTCTATTGCCGACGTGCCATGGATGTTTGTAGCGGTTCGGCATCCACTTTTAAACCGTAGTTCCCGGTCTAACAAGATCGTTGTTTTGAGGTTTAATCAGTCCTCGCAGTTCCTCGCTTAAGTGATACTGTAAATTACCCTTAACCAGTTAGCTGAAAATTACCCGGACCAGTCGCCTGCGACGGTGTCCTTTGGACCTGGTGTAAGTTTTCCTGCACCAGGGAGATTAGTAATAACAACATATTAAAACTAAAGTTGAAACCTGTTAATATTGATAGATATCACAATTGATGGGGGCAAGGAAATCAGGCCTTTCTTTAAAAGGAAAATTGTCCTGACATATTTTATTATCTATTTTACCATTTTCCCCCATTAAAAGGAATTTTTAAACGAAAAAAAAAAAACGATTAATCGAAACGAAATGTCAAAGCAATCGCATCATAAATCACTGCAATAGAAAACACACATATAAAAAACCAAAGACGAAATCTGTTAATGTTGGCAGACATCACAACTGGCATCGGAAGGGGGTGGGAATTGAGCACTTCTTTAAAACGTGAATCGTCCTGACATCTTTATTATTATGCAGACCTCAAAATGGAGCTTAATTACCGAGTGAGATTAAATTCACCTTTGGGAAAAGGTAACGTCTCCTAACTGAGCACGCCACGCTCGCTTTAACCTTGGGAGGAAAAAAAATGAAGCACCTGACACCAAAAAATCTTCCCCTCTCCCTCGTCAGGACGCAGTGAACCGGAGAAGCTTAAAGACTTGAGTGTCTTGAGGTTGCAGTTTATGTTTTAAAAGGCAATTTTCCCCGAGTTAAGCTCGGCTGATGTTGTATGAAAAATTCTCTCTTCTTTCTGCAAAATTCTTTAAGAAGCACTCAAAAAGTGATTGGAATGGTTCTCACGTATAATGACTGAATCGAATATCTATGCAAAGAGCAGATGATGAGTTCGATATTCCACCAGAATGGAGAAATTCTTCTTCCTATCACCCGAGGAAGAAGATAATGCGATTTCTTTATGTTCCTTTTTTGCTGTTGTTGGTTCTAGGTTGTTTGATTCTACTAAGAACAACGCGCGATTGATTCTAGACGGATTTCTTGAAGTAGTTCCAAGATTCTAAGAAGTAGTTCCAAGATCATCATTAATGATTTATAGATTTTTGCGTTTTAGTCACTTTCAATTGATTTGGTTTGTCGCTCTAAGGTCATTTTGTGCACACTTTAAGTTAATTAGACCGGGACCTACAGTTTAACGTGGATTCCGAACCACTAACAAACATCCATGCCACCGCCAAGTTTGGTTTGTCGCTCTACTGTCATTTTATGCAAACTTTAGGCTAATTAAACAGAGACCTGCAGTTTAAGGTGGATTCCGAACCACTACTACTACAGCACACCACATCATATCACTGTGCCTAGAGCCGAGTTGTCCCTTTACAGTTTGGGAATGATGTGGTCATACGAGACCGTATGGCTTAAATAAATCTACGGTCATACGAGACCGGGACCTACGGCTTAAAGTGGATTCCGAACCATTACAAACATCCATGGCCACTACAAACATCCTGCGGCACCGAGCGCTAGACACTCGGAAATTAAAACAAGGTGAATTTAGATTTATTTAAGCCCGTCTTAAGGATAAGGTTAGGATGAGCCAACTCTTGATATAAAATGAATTAAAATGGATAATAAACAGATAAAATTTAATGGATAGAACAACTTTGTCAGAAAAAGGATAGATAATTAACCGATATGTATATTGTAAAGCTGCTTTTGAATGACAAATAGAATTAAATATTTCATTTAAATAGCATATTCGACCTTTTCAAACCAATCCTTGCGGAATCATGGCCAATTGGCTAGAGCTCTGAACTTTGGTACCACAGGCTGATGTTCGAATCTTGCGGGTAGCATGTACAGTGAGCCACAAAATTGAGTATACACCTCTAAAACCTTTAGACTTCTTCCAATTACAAATTAAATATTGATTTAAATATATAAATTTTTTTATCCAAGATACTTAAATCTCTGCTTTACCATCCCATAATAACACAATTCTATAGTTAACTTATTTATTACGAAAAAAGTTAAGCGATTCGAAGAAAAGATAGAAAACCATGCCACAAAATTGAGTATACACTTCTTATATTGGTAAATTATGCCACCACTTTTTTTAGTTTCAAATTTTCTTTAAAGAGTTTCAGGAGTAGCTGCTGCTTATAACACGTGCTATTGCACTTCAACGCTTTTAAATAGTATTTTTTCTCATTAAAAATCGTAAAATGAGCTCTCGTAGAGAAACTACTGAATCTGAGCGTTTATTGGTTGTAAAATGGTCGAAAGAGAAATCGCTTCGTTTATTGGTGCAACTCATGGATGTGTCCAAAAAATACTACAGAAGTATAAAAAAACTGGATCTGTGGCCAATATTCTTGGAAGAGGATGTAAAGAAATACTGAGTACTACAGCGAAGAGGAAGATCATTCACTCAGTAAAGAAAGATCCGAGGGTGAGTGCCTCTAAACTAGCTTTATCGATGTCCTCTACAATCGGGAAAAAGATCTCAGTTGAAACAATTCGACGTACCCTTCACCAATATGGGTTTCATGGCCGTACACCAATACGAAAGCCACTCATCAAGTATGTGAATAGACAAAAGAGAGTGATTTTCGCCAAAGAACATCGTTTAATGCCTATTTCTTTCTGGATCACTGTAATATTTTCTGATGGAAGTAAGTTTAATCTTTCCGGAAGCGATGGACGATTTAAAATATGGAGAGAAGCTGGGAAAGCACTGGTACCTAAAAACACCATTAAGACAGTCAAGTTCGGAGGTGGATCTGTCCTCGTTTGGGGTTGTATGTCAGCTGGAGGAGTTGGAGAGCTTGCTTTTATTGATGGTATTATGGACAAACATGTATATTTGGGGATTTTAAAAGATAACTTGAAAAAAAGTGCCAGTAAGTTGGGGCTTGGGTCAAGCTTCATATTCCAGCAGGACAACGACCCCAAGCATACAGCGAAGATTGTGCAGTTATACTTGCTGTACCATTGCAAGAAGCAATTACACACTCCAGCCCAGTCTCCAGACCTAAAAGTCATCGAAAATTTGTGGTCGCAATTAGAGAAAGCTGTACATGAGCACGAAATCACAAGCAAGGAAGTTCTCAAGAAGGTTCTGAGAGAAGAATGGGCTAAAATTTCTGTTGAAACCACTAAAACACTAGTAGAATCTATGTCCAGAAGATTACAAGCTGTAATTCAAGTAAAAGGTTATGCAACAAAATATTAATTTGTACGTTAAAAGGAAATTAATAAAGGTGTATACTTATTTTTGTGATGTTGTTTTTCCTCTCGTTCTCAGATCTTTTATTTTTTTTCGTAAAAAATAAATAAACGTAACAATTTTGTAAGTATAGTACGGTAAAGCATAGACTAAAGTATATAAGGTAAAAAATTCAATCATCTTAAAGCAATATTTAATTTGTAATTGCAAAAAGTCTCTAACTTTCTAAGGTGTATACTCAATTTTGTGGCCCACTGTATGTTTTAGTGGTTCGGAATCCACGTTAAACTGTAGGTCCTGGTCTAATTACCCCAAAAATGTGCACAAAATGATCGTAGAGCGACAAACCAATCCTTAAAATCTTACAATTCAAAAAGATTTTACCCACTGGAATACAAAATCTAAACTCCATTTGGAAATCGTTATTATTGTTAAACAAATTGAATTGCATTAACTTGTAATCATATCGTTTTAAAAAAACAAATGTATGCAAAATAAATGAAATGCAAATTAAAATATCGGGTTCCATTAACTGTTCATATCGAAAAATAAATTGCAAATTAAAAACTTCCATTGTTCAGAAAAGCGCAAAAGAAAGGTATGTTAAAAGATTCAAACGATGAAAAGGTCTAATTATGTTAAAATTCAATGCAAAATGTCACATTTAATAACAAATTCAGAAAACACTTCTGCGATATTTTCCTGGTTTGTAAACTGAAACAATGATTCTGAAATTGAAAGATTTTGAAATTATTGAAATGAATTCTATTCTTGAAAATAAATTTCAAAATCCTTAATAAGAGATAATGTCAATTTATGGACACCCAGTATACTGCTTTTGAATAATTTTTAAATTGATTATATGCAAAATGGTACCTTAGTATACGCCCGTAATCCAACTTGATATACGTCTTCTAGTTTTTGGTACATTTATATTCAACTGTGAAGTCAAATCAAAATATCGCTCACAATGAAACTAATCAGCATCTTAAAGAAATGTTGCCAACAAATTGACAAATGAAGCCCACAATTTTAAGAAAAAATTTATCAAAGCAAAATCGGCTGCACTTATAATTATGAAATATTTTGTTCTTTGTTAATTTTTTTTAATCGTATTTATTTTATACATTTTTGGAATACTTTTTCCTTTGTCTATTTGATGTTTAGTAAAGTTAAATAAATATTAGCTATTGTATCCAATTTTATTAAAAATATGACATGACACCCGAAAGAAATATGGTACCTATATCCAGCTGACTTAACCTCTATCCACTTCTGTTATATATAAGCGGCCTGATGGCCAATTGGCTAGCGTTTTAGCCTTTGGTACCACAGACTTCAAGATCCTGAAAGTTTGGTTTGTCGCTCTACGGTCATTTTTTTCACACTTTAGGCTATTTAGCCCGGGACCTACAGGGTAAAGTGGATTTCGAACTATTAACAAACATCTATGCCACCGCCAGGATTCGAACCTGAAATCTGTGGTACCAATGGCCAGAGTTTTGGCCAATTGGCCATCAGGCTGCTTACAAACCTGTGGTACCAAAGGTCAGAGCACTAGCCAATTGGACATCAGGCTGCTCGAATCCTCACTGTAGCAGGGATGTTTGTTAATGGTTCGAAATCCAAGTTAAACAGTAAGTTACTTTCTAATTAGCCAGAATGAAAAAAAGAACCGTAGAGCGACAAATCAAACCAAAGCTTGGATTCAAACTTGAAGCCTGTGGTACCAACGACCAAAGAGCTGGCCAATTGGCCACTAGGCCGCTCGAACCTAAAGCCTGTGGTACCGATGGCCAGAGCGCTAGCCAATTGGCCATCAGGTCGCTCCAATCCTGGTGGTAGAACGGATGTTTGTTAATGTAAGGTCTAATTAGCCTAAAATGAGCAAAAAAGGACAGTTATTATATTGTTATATATATATATATATATACACACCATATTTTGTAAATAGTTGGAAAATTTTTTCCTAAAACCTCTGAAGTAAACATCTTAGTATAAGTTTCTGAACTACAACGTAGGAAGTTGTACATTTTTCCAATTAATAGCGAGAACCATTTCGTTCATGACGGAAGTGCATCAATATTTACCTCTTGTCCCACTTCAAGCCACACAAGAATTCGAAGCACATGCCTAAAAATTCAATTAAAAGATGGGAAAATAAAGCCAGGCATTCCGAACCAATCCATAAAAAAAAAAAAAACTCATTCCGTTTCCTCCTGTTGTTAATTTCGTGCTTTGTTTTTTAAGAAGAGAAATTTGACCCGTAAACTTGTAAAAATAGTTTAACTGATTCAACAGATCAACCGGAATAGGAATTTGGAACGTAAAAAAAAAAAAAAAAAAAAAAAAAAGTATTTTTGAAGGAAGAAAAAAACCTGAAGTCAATATGTTATTTGGGACATTTTAAGAATTTTAAAATAACCATCTGATCTGTATGTCGAGTAAATAATTTGCATACTTTTGTATCTCAACCAAACCCTATGATCACAGGAAGAGGGAAAGAAAAAAAAAATTATAAATGAGAACTCGAGGTCGCCGAGTATAGCACACGAAAACGGTAATAAAAATGCATTTGGAACATTTTACTAAGCGCGGGAAAAAAGAAATGGAACGCTTTTTGAAAGTTTAAACAGGTGTCGTATGTTGAATATGTGGATACATGTAAAATAACGCTGCCAAATTTAACCACTAAAACTACTTTCCAACAAATTCTTTCCCTGTGCAATTTTTTTTTTCCTCTGACACCTGTAGAATATAAATTAGTCTTTTAAAATTGGTTGATATAATACATTTGGCCAAAAAAATAAATCTGACGATTGGCCATTCAAGCCATAAAAAATTGAGAAAAAAAAAAGGCATTCATTATTGTACTAATTTAGTATAATAATAGTCATTCATTAGCTATTCATACCTTAAAGTTTGATTACTTTAGCGGTAAGAAATTAAATATTCGTCTGTGATTATTAGTATGCATTATTAATTATTTAAAACTAAATATTATTTCGCAAACTCATATTTGAAATACTACATTGATTTCGAGTTTATAAAAGCCTACAATTCACATAATAATTATAGAAGAATACTAATAAAAAATAAAATGAATAGCACTTACGACGACATGCAATGATTGGAAAAGGGGTGGTCGCTATGAAATTCTCCATTGCTAAGAGAAGGAGGAGGGAGATGACAGAAATAATCACTGGATTACACAATTATATTTATTGAATGGCTAAACAGTTTATTTTTCTGATTTTTTTGTGAGCAATTGAATGAAAAACATCACAATTTTTTTTTCCCCGATAAATCAAATTTACAGTTTTTAAACGGAAAAGAATTTTACAATTCATGACATTTTATGTATACTTGCACAGTAATTTTACGATATTTTACATATATACTTGCCCAATAAATTCACGATATTTTATATATACTTGCCCAATAATTTCACGATATTTTATATATACTTGCCCAATAATTTCACGATATTTTATATATACTTGCCCAATAATTTCACGATATTTTATATATACTTTCCCAATAATTTCACGATATTTTATATATACTTTCCCAGTAATTTCACGATATTTTATATATACTTTCCCAGTAATTTCACGATATTTTATATATACTTTCCCAGTAATTTCACGATATTTTATATATACTTTCCCAGTAATTTCACGATATTTTATATATATACTTTCCCAGTAATTTCACGATATTTTATATATATTTGCCCAATAAATTCACGATATTTTATATATATACTTGCCCAATAAATTCACGATATTTTATATATATAATAATTTCACGATATTTTATATACTTGCCCGATAATTTTATTTTATATACTTGCCCAATAATTTCACGATATTTTATATACTTGCCCAATAATTTCACGATATTTTATATACTTGCCCAGTAATTTCATGATATTTTATTAGAAATTTTTTTTTTTAGGTATTAATTTTAATAATTTTCAGTATCAATTCATTCTAACAGCACAAAAAAGTACTAAATAATTACTACTAATAATAACAAATATTATAAAAGTACTTAAATAATATTTTAAACCAAATTTTCTACACTGTATATTGTAAATAATTTCTCCTATATTTTAACGTTTGAATAGACTTTCGGTAAAGCCACTTAATACTCCAGCAAAATCTAGTTATATTATGAAATACATTTCAAAAAAAATATTTATTAATAAGCATCAAACGAATATATTTTTATTCAAATCAGATTACATTGATACAATGTAAAGATTTTGTTTTGCTTACTTTTCATTAAGATCATTTAACAGAGTAAAATTTATCTATTTATTTTTTAAAAAATTTTTCAAAGACCACAGTATTCAATCATTAAATATATATTTTTAGTATCTTTTTAAAATCTATAATTTCAGATATGAATTATTTATAAATATCATTTATCCATAAATGATATTTTCATTTTTTTTTCACGCAGAATAAATAACAGACAAAATAAACCGATTTTCGCAGACAGAACTAGAATATTTGATTGAATATTAACTACGATGATTATCAAAATCATAATACATTAAAGAAAATCTATTAGTACAGACAGGATTTATCTAAAATAAAAAATATAAAAAAAAGAATTTGATAAACACCATTATGCAAAAGCGTTAATCGTCACTTATATTACCATCAAAGAATTGGGAAAGAAATGTAAAGTTCGTGACTATGTTATTAAAGGTTTGTTTCGATTTAATGACGAGCAATCATCAATTTTTAACATAATGGCCTGAATGCATGATGGAAAATGCCATTAAAATTTTTTTAAAGAATAAAACCTCAATAATGCTAAGGATGTGATAAAAAATTTTATTTTAAACAGCTCAAGGATTTTATTCAATTGTATTTTGTATTATCAGTAACATTAGCATCGAAAAATTCTTCATACTATATATATCCTTCCAAAAAGTCACTAAAAATTAAAATGCCTTTTTTGTAATGATTGATGAATTTTTTTGTAAAGATTGCTTTTTTTTTGTAAAGATCAATATATTTTGTAAGGATCAATTTCAAATTAAAAATATATTTTGTAATGATCAATTTCAAATTAAAAATATTTTTGTAATGATCAATTTCAAAAATTAAGATGCATTTTTCATAAAGATCGATTTCAAAAATTAAAATGCATTTTTCTTAAAGATTAATTTCAAAATCAAAATATATTTTGTAAAGATTAATTTCAAAATCAAAATATATTTTGTAAAGATTAATTTCAAAATCAAAATATATTTTGTAAAGATTAATTTCAAAATCAAAATATATTTTGTAAAGATTAATTTCAAAATCAAAATATATTTTGTAAAGATTAATTTCAAAATCAAAATATATTTTGTAAAGATTAATTTCAAAATCAAAATATATTTTGTAAAGATTAATTTCAAAATCAAAATATATTTTGTAAAGATTAATTTCAAAATCAAAATATATCTTGAACAGCTTAAGATAAATCATCAAAGCAACAAATATTCTGGTACATTCCGTAGAGAAAAATAGATTTGGATCTGCAACACTTTCGTCGTAAATATTTCTCCTGAGTGAGTCGCCAAAATAGAATGCATGCAAGTATGTCAAGAATTTAGCGATAATATCGTCAAAACATCGTTAAAGACGATGATTTGAAGGAATTTTACAGCCGGAAGGAAGTAGGAAGAGGTTATGAGAAAAAGACTCATTACCACGTATTTATTCAATAAAGATTACAAGAAACCCACAAAGGAATTTGATGCAGGTAGATTTTAAAAATGAACTATTAAAAAAAAAATTAATGAAAAGTTTAAAATAATGTATAAAATACTACATATCACACATTACATTACTAAACCTACAATCTCAATAGTTTTTTTTTTTTTTTTTTTTTTTCAATTATTCAAAATCTTGTACTTTTAAAGAATTAACTTCCATGTAAACACTTAAAAAACAAGCCAAGATTTTCTACCCTTTTCATTAGCGGCCTGATGGCCAATTGGCTGGCGCTCTGGCCTTTGGTTCCATAAGCTTCAAGTTTGAATTCTGGCTGTGGCATGGATATTTGTTAGCGGTTCGGAATCCGCATTAAACTGTAGTTCCCGGTCTATTTAGCCTGAAGTGTGCACTAGAGCGACACACTAAACTCCTTTTCATTAAAGGGCCTGAATGGCTGAGTGGCTAGCGCTCTGGTACTCGGTACCACAGGTTTCGGGTTCGAGTCCCGGTGGTGCCATGAATGTTTGTAGTTGTTCGGAATCCACTTTAAACCGTAGGTCCCGGTCTGTTTAGCCTGCAGTGTGTATAAGATGACCGTAGAGCGACAAACAAACCAAACCTTTTCGTTAATATTTTTAAATACCGCGGACTTTGAGTCAAAGTCATTTTCAACTATAACGGCAGATGTAGCGAATTCGGCGTTACACAGGCTGCAACATGAGAGGCCTGATACACCTATTTAGCACCAGGAATTGGAATGAAGAATCAGAGATTCACATCAGCATCTACTTCTCCGAACTGTTCATCAGAAAACTTCCAGCAATAGACTTAACATGCTTATCCTCGGAAACTAGTTTGTCTTGCTTTTCGGGTTTCGAACCTGGATCCTTTAAGAATCCCAGTACCCTTTTTACAGGATGAAGCACCCATTTTTATTTAGTCTCACTATCTTTTCGGCTAACTAGAAAAGCTACTTTTAAAATGTATTTATACACAAGATTCTGTTAGACATTAATTTATACCATCATGAGTGGCGCAACAGCCCCATGGTGGGCCAAGGACGTCTGCCTACTGGCAGATTTCGAAACATGAGATGTTTCTTTTTACGGGGTAGGGTTGTCAACAGTCATACTAGACCGGGAACTGCTGTTGAAAGTGGATACAGAACCACTTACAAACATCTATGCCACCACCGGAACTCGAACCCGAAACCTGTGGCACCGAACGCCAGAGCGTTAGTCACTCGGCCAAAAGGCCCCAAATTTATTTCTTGATGATACAAAAATAAAGAACTATCAAAACAATTTTTATATTGAAACACTAACAAATATTAATATTAATATTAACTTTTTATAGTTATTGGGTATCTGGTTATTTACTTGAAAAATTTAGTTAATTGTTTTTTAAGACAAAAAAAAAAATAGTTTCAAAATGTATGATATTCATACCAATTATCCGTTATAACCAAAAGGGAAAAAAAATAGGAAGAATATATTAAACCATGTGTATGCAGACATAGACATATATTTGTATAGAGCTCCTAATATTGTTTTTAGTCTGTAAAGTTAGACATATGAATGTTTGAGATTCAAGCTACAGATAAGTTGATACAGAAAACTTGCTTGATAAATGATAAAGACTTGAACACATACATATGCTAATGATGCAGATCTCTTTTACTTTTAGCACAGAAAGTAATTTTATTACAACTACTAACCATCAAATGATAATTGCCGAAAGACACGCAACAATTTCTAACAAGCTGTAGGAAGAACCATTTACAATTTGAATGGACCGAAATGGTCACGTGACATGACGTTGGGAAACTTGCACCGGCAAGCTATCCAACACTGTTGCCATTATCCAAAGAGCAAAAAAATAATAAATCCACGGATATTGCCACTGGGTGCCCGATACATGACAGGTGTATTGAAAAATCTTTTTTTTTTTTTTTGATTCCTTCTATTAGCTCACACTCTCCCTATATATATCTTGTTCACATTTTCAATCGTTCATAAAATACTTTTTATTCATCCACTCAAGTTCAAATACATTTTTTTGAACTTGTAGTGGATGACACTGGATGTCAATACAGTTTTTTCAAATATTAATTAAATTTAATTAATTCATTTTAGTTTTATATGGGAGAAAAAAAAATTTCTCTTATATAAGATATTTAAGCAGGATATAAATTTAGAAATAAATACCATCAGTGTCGAAGCGTGTAGATCGCTGGAAAAAAATTTCTTTTTCAGATTCTTTTTCATTTTGGGTTCTAGTCTGAGTCAAGGAGGGAACAAAATGGAAAATGAAACATGTGAATTAATTAATGAGAGAGATGGAAAGTGAGAGTGAGAGAGAGAAAGTGTGTGTAAGAGAGAAAAAATTATTTAATTAACTTAAAAAAAAATCAGTGAAAATTATTTATAATGGACTTTCTGCAATACAGTGAAAAACAAGTAATATATATATAAAAAAAATTAAAGTCAATTCCTACTTGTTTTTCGCTATATTGCAGAAAGTCCTTTATAAATAATTTTCATTCATTTTTTAAGTTTGTCTGGTGCCATCTATTATTAGCTACATGCAACTTAAATCTAAAAAAACCTAAAATTAATTAATTAAATTTAATGACTGAATTAATATTTGAAGAAAACTGTATTAACATCCAGTGCCATCCACTACAAGTTAAAAAAAAAAAAAATGTATTTGAACTTGAGTGTATGAACAAAATGTATTTCATGAACGATTGAAAATTTGAACAAGATATATATAGGGAGAGTGTGAGCTAATAGAAGGAATTTAAAAAAGTAGGAATTGACTTAATTTTTTTTTATATTACTTGTTTTCTTAGCAAAATGAATCAGTGAACGAGCATTCCAAAAAACGCCCGGTTTGTTTTTGACTTGGCGACGCGTGTGATCGGCTTGTATGTGGCTTTACCTAATTGGCGATACATGAATATGCCTCTCGAGGGCCGGCTGACCAAAGAGTGAAGGGCGGGGGGCGAATGTAGTTTGACGAGTCATTGGGTCTGTCGGGCAGGGCCCATCCAGAATGAGGTTACACACTCCCGATTTAAGGCGACTCAGCGCGGAAGTTTTTCTTTCTTTTTTTCCCGCCGACAGGTTTGCGCACCGGACTGGATGGACAGTCGTTTCGCATGGGGATTTTGGCTTTCTTTTTTTATCCCCCTACAGTCATTAAGATTGTCATTGACTCTGAGGAAGGCATTACACCACAGGTGTAATGTCTTCGACTTGCCGTACACACACACACACAAAAAAAGAACTTAAATAATTAATAAATAAAACATTTCACAAACATTATTATTATTATTATTATTAAAAAAAACTGAAATCCTGTACGAATTCTAAATTATAATTGATGAAATAAATGATTAAAAAATGTTCACCTAATTAACATAATTGATCCTTAAACAATATTGTGAGAAAATTTAAACAACAATGATCCGTTTACATTTTGAAAGAAATGCTATATTTTTGCTATAAATAATATATTATTGCATAGGCGATACAACGCGAAGAGGGATTTTTGATTCTTTTTTTATCCCTACGGTCTTGATTGTCATTGACTCTGAGGAAGGCATTACACCACAGGTGCGTAGACTTACCACGCACACACATGCACAAAATTAAATAAATAAATAAAACATTTAACAAATATTATTATTAAAACAAAAACTGAAAACATTTACGAATTCTTATTTATCATGGGAGAACATTATTTATCATTTATTTCATCCATAGAGTTTGATGTTAATGTTAAGTGGTAGTAGTTTCATCAATATTAGTGGTAGTTGAACTAATATAACCGATCTTTGAATAATACTTTGAGAAAATTTAAACAATAATGATTCGTTTACATTTTGAAAGAAATATTATATTTATAGCAACAATATATCATTTCTTTCAAAATGTAAACGGATCATTGTTGTTTAAATTTTCTCACAATATTGTTTAAGGATCGGTTATGTTAATTTGACTACCACTTTACATTATATATTCATTATATTTTATTATTGCATAGGCGATACAACGCGAAGAGGGATTTTTGCTTCTTTTTTTTCCCCTACGGTCATTAAGATTGTCATTGACTCTGAGGAAGGCATTACACCACAAGTGCATAAACTTACCGTACACACACGTAAAAAAAAAATTAAATAATAAATAAAAAATTTAACAAGTATTATTATTTAAAAAACTGAAATCATTTACGAATTCATATTTATCACGGATGAACATTTTTTTATCATTCATTTTATCAATGGAATTTGAATATATAATGTTAAGTAGTAGTCAGATTAACATAATTGAGCCTTGAACAATATTCTGAGAAAGTTTAAATAAAAATGATCCGTTTACATTTTGAAAGAAATGCAAGCAGATGTTTTAAAAATGCTTTTTTTTTTTTTTTTTTTTTCAATTTGTACATGGAACACAAAGCACGTGACGATATTGGCAAATCGTTTGGTCTTAGAGCAGACGATCCATGTCAGTTTTAAAAACACATGGCTATAGAGCGTTTATTTTAGATTAAATCTTTTGGAATTCATAATGAATTTCCTACACAAACATTAAACAATGCTTTGACTTTCACAGCCAACACAGTTGAATAAGTGAAGAAAATTAATAAAACCAGATCCCATTTCCATACTAGAGCTTTATTGAAAAATGTTCTTGCCACATAGCTTCCAATAAATAAATTAAAATATTTTTTTATGATATTTTATTTTCGTTTGTATTAAAGTAATGACCTATCGAGATATTTTGAGAAAATTTAAACAAGAATGATCCGTTTATATTCTGAAAGACATACAATTCTAAAATGGAATACAAAGAAAGTGACATACTGTCAAATCGTTTGGCCTTGGCAACAGACGATTAAATAATTAAAATCACATGGCAATAGAGCGTTTATTTTAAATTAAATCTTTTGGAAATATATAATGAATTTCCTACGCAAACATTAAACAATGCTTTGATTTTGATAGCCAACTGAGTTTAAGTAGATGGTTAAAAATAATAGATCCCGATCCTATTTTCACACTAGAGCTTTATTGAAAAAGGTTTTTACGACATAGCTAGCAATAAATTAAAATATTTTTTATCATAATATTTTATTATTTTCGATTGTATTAAAGTAATGTTCGATCGTGTGTAACATTTCATCACAAAAAAATCTTTAATAAAAAAAAATTATCTTTTGATTTAAAACAGTTAAATTGACCTTTGATAAAATGAGCCATCGGAAAAGCAGCAATAGGCCACGGTCTATGTATTCTTACGATGGTCATTTTGTGATGGCAATTTTTTTCTCTTTTTTTTATTCTAATGCAGCTGACAAACACTTAGCAGTCTTTTGATGCCTTAAGGCAAGCGCTGCACAGACGTTATTCACTTTGCATTACCCAGGGGACGCGTGTAACTTGAAGATAAGCCACGGACGCGGAGTAACAATGCCCCCGCAACGCTCTACGATCCTTTTAGATCGGGACCTACGGTTTAACGAAACCACTCCGAACCACTACAACCTCCATGGCACCGCCGGGACTCGAACCCGAAACCTGTGGTACCGAGCGCTAGAGCGCTAGCAACTCGGCCATTCAGGCCCCTTGATGGCAATTTAGAGATGGTCATTTTGTGACGGCCATTTAGAGATTTAGAGAGGACAATTTAGAGACGGTCACATCAAGCCAGTGGTAAACAGCGAAATCATTGATAGAGTTGACAAATGATACATCATAAAATTTGAGGACAAATGTATCCATCTTATTTATATAACATCGTTAAATCTGTATATTTAACAGTTTTACTGAAATATATATATCTATGTATAATTGTAATAAGTATGATATTAAAATTAAAACAGAGTTATAATTTCCCGATAATGCCAGCAAACTCGTTGCAAAGAGAAAAGAAAGAACCATTTTCAACAATTTATACGAATAAAAAAAATAATTAGGAATGAAAGATGAATTTTATAGATCTGAATATACTAATATTTTCAGCGAAAACAACCCCCTCTTCAAAAGCGGGAAATGCCCTTTACCTGCAGCTGGTAGGCTGAAAGGTGGGAATCTCCTAAATGCAATCCCTGATGGCATTCATTCCTAATTGTTTTAACAAAATGTCAATGCAAATTAGACCTTCCCTAAACATATCCTGGGTAACATTGAATCTGCTATACATCTGCCATTCTAGTGGCAAAAAGATAACAATGGCAGGCAATGGTTTGGTTTGTCACTCTACGGTCATTTTATGCGCACTTTAAACTAATTAGACCGGGATCTACAGTTTAACGCGGATTTCGAATCACTAACAAACATCCATGACACCACAAGGATTCGAACCTGAAGCTTGTGGAACCTAAGGACAAAGCGCTGGCCAATTGATCATCAGGTCGCTCTGGCATGTAATGGGAAGAAAACATAAAATAATTATTGTAATATAAATACGGAGGGGCTTAATGGCCGAGTGTCTAGCTCTCTGACACTCGGTACCTCAGGTTTTCTGGTTCGATTCCCGGCGGTACCATGGATATTTGTAGTGGTTCAGAATCCACTTTAAAACGTAGGTCTCGGTCTAATAAAACCGTACAGCGTTGCGGGGGTATTATTACTCCGCGTCTGCAGCTTATCTTCAAGCTACACGCACCCCCAGGGTAGTGCTAAGTGAGTAACGTCAGTGCAGCCCTTGCTTATGGCATGAAAGACAACTGTCCAAGTATTTGCCAGTTGCATTAAAAATAAAAAAAATAATAAATACGAATATTCTGCTATTTTTATTGACAACGCAAGAACAAAAAATAGTCATTTATATTTTCGAGTTTGGATTGCATTTTTTTTTTTTTTTTAACTGAATACAGAACAATTTTAATGGAATAAAAAATATTTACATATAAAATTATTCTTAACACAGAAAGTATTCGCTTTTTTTTACATGTAGTGTTAAACGCTTATTTGGATAAAAGTATTAATGTTATATTTGTAATCAAACTGTAATTGATTGGATAGCAGTTTAAAATTCTATTTTAAGTGGATAATTAACAATTGTGTAATATTTATTTTACGCGGTATAGTATTATTCAATTCAGGCATTTTCTAGAAAATATAATAAATCAAAATGATTTATGCATTGTATAGATTACATCAAAAACAAATTGCAAAATTTCAAAAGCAGTCTTAAAAAAAAAAATATCAAAACTCGCGCTTTGAAAAATAAAAATAAAATAAAAGTGTGCCACAATTCGTTTGGTTCCACGCTGCCAGTAAATTATGTCACTTTTTGCGAATCTATTTTCAGATTTTCAATTCTTTCGCATTTGAATAACCTCATTTAGCATTAAAGGCATAAATCTATGACATGACAGTATTATGTTAACCTGAAACATAGAATATAGAAAAGAATTTACTTATTTTTATGTCGTTTTGAAAATATAAATGTATAATATTCAGTTTCCTATATGTCAGAAAACGAGGCTAAAAAATTGTTAAATAGTGAAAATAGTGAACTTTTCGAGTCATGAGCAAATGGATTATAAATAGCTCATGTTAGTTTAATGAATATTATTGCATTTGCATATTATTTGCATTTTACTACTAAATTAAAAACTTATGCTCACAAAAAATTTTTCACATTATAAATAATTAAAAATGTTTTTCTATATATTATTTGCTGTAATAATCGCATATATTACAATAGTTATTTTTTTTTTAATTTCTAGAAACGTCTACAGTATCAACAGTATAATTTTGCATCGCAAATTGTACCATGGAATACTACATACTTTTATAAAAATTTAAAATAAGTTCATAAATAAGTTCATCAATTATAAAAAAAGTTTTTTTTTTTTATAAAAAATTTCACTCGGTTTAAAAAAAAAATTATGTAAAAATACAAGATAAACATAAATCTTAAATTTGCAAAGAATGTTTTATCCTCAAAAGATGAGAAAAAGATTGGCTTAGATTACAAATTTGGAAAAAGATTGGCTTAGATTACAAATTTGGAAAAATATTGGCTTAGATTACAAATTTGGAAAAATATTGGCTTAGATTACAAATTTGGAAAAATATTGGCTTAGATTACAAATTTGGAAAAATATTGGCTTAGATTAGAATCAAGCTGGAAAAAAAGATTTACTTAGATTAGAATCAAGCTGGAAAAAAAGATTTACTTAGATTAGAATCAAGCTGGAAAAAAAGATTTACTTAGATTAGAAACAACTTGGAAAAAAGATTTACTTAGATTAGAAACAACTTGGAAAAAAGATTTACTTAGATTAGAAACAACTTGGAAAAAAGATTTACTTAGATTAGAAACAACTTGGAAAAAAAAGATTTACTTAGATTAGAAACAACTTGGAAAAAAAAGATTTACTTAGATTAGAAACAACTTGGAAAAAAGATTTACTTAGATTAGAAACAACTTGGAAAAAAGATTTACTTAGATTAGAAACAACTTGGAAAAAAAAGATTTACTTAGATTAGAAACAACTTGGAAAAAAGATTTACTTAGATTAGAAACAACTTGGAAAAAAGATTTAACTTATAGTAGATTAAAAACTTGGAAAGATATTTACTTAGATTAGAAAAAGATTTGGATATCAAATTTTTGCTATTTTTAAAAAGTAGAATAATTGATTCATTATTTTTTTTAATGCTATCCAGGTAGAAGTACCAATAAATACATTCGAAATTAGAAAATTCAAACATATGCAAAATTTGTAAGCGCTATACATTCAACAAGTTGATGAAAAATATCTTTTGAAATCAAATGATTACTCGGAAAAAAATAAAAATATTCCATAACTTTAAATAACTGAATTAAAATGATTATACTACATTATCAATTCAAGATGCAGAATTATTGAGCTTTTATATTTCTATTTACAGAATTCCACGAAATAAATAATATTTACTAAACGATGCACTTCAGAAGATACTTTAAAAATAATCATGTTTATCAAAATATTATCGTGTATTATACGAAAAATTCATAAATTTTAATAGATTATCGAAAGATGTAAAAAGGCAAAAATTTAATTTATCAATTATAAAAAAAATTAAATAAGAAGATCTTTCTTTAATAATTCACAACTTGAAAATACACGGAAAATTTTCGCAAATGATGTATATTTAAGAAATTTAAAATGTTTCCTTATTTTGCGAAATGTACATTTCCTGCAACAAGATATTTTCATACAATTTTTAGAATAAATCGCATTAAAAAAAGGCGCCACAAAAAATATTAGTTCTATAAACAAACAACGAAATTCAATCTTTTTCCAAATAGCAAGATAAAAAAAAATCACATAAAATGAATCTCAAATTGAAAACGAAATCAAAAATATAAACAAATAACAATCAAGAAAAAAAAATCAATAACAATATTTTTTTAAAAATAAAATCAAAAATGCACTCACCTGTTCGAATTTTCCAATTTAGAACGTAAGAAAGAAACCGATGATTCTTCAGTTTTTCATTTTTGTTCCACTGTTCCAGAAAGAAAATTCCATTTGCATTCCTTTTTTTTTCTTTTTTATCAAACCCGCCAAGCAGTGAAAATTTATTTCCAAATAAACCAAGTAAAATAAATAAAAAAAATCCTTTTTGTCAGACAATACGTAAAAAAAAAAGTAGGAAAAAAAACTTAAAAACAAATCCTCCGAAAAACCCCTTCTTGCACGGAAAAATAAAATAAAAAATAAATATTTTATAAGAATTTCAGAAAAGCAGCGACTTTTCTTCAACAACCTCCACCTCAGAGCGGTGCGTATTCCGAAATGACAAGTGTTGGTGCACCTGCGTTCCTTTCTACGAACTCTCTCTCTTTGGTCACGTGGTCCAGACTTGCCTCCCCCCCACCCGCTTGCATTTTGTGGGCGGTTCCCCAGATGCTGCCGTGCGCGTGCGTCGTGACGTCACGGCGCGTGCTTTCGGTGGCGGAGAGTCTGAAAAAAATCTCAGTGGAAGATTTTTTTATTCCCCGGCTCGGATTAGAAAAGCGCTAACGAAAATTGATTTTGGAATGCTTTTCTTGTAGAACAACATCATTATTTTTTTTATTTACGAATTCTTTATTATTAATTTGCTCAATAATCTAAAACTAAAGACATTTGTTTTTTAATTGTAATAAGATATGCATTTTTTTAAAAAAATATTTAAAAAATAGAATGGAAGATTTTTTCCCCCGGCTCAGATTAGAAAAGAGTTAACGAAAATTGATTTACGAATGCTTTTTTTGCAGAACATCAACATTTTTTATTTACAAATTTTTTATTACAAATTTGCTCTATAATTTAAAATTAAAGACATTTGTTTTTTTTAATTGTAAAAAGATATGCATTTTTTTTTTAATAATTAAAATAGAATGGAAGATTTTTTTCTTCCCCGGCTCGGATTAGAAAATTGATTTTCGAATGCTTTTCTTGCAGAATTATTATCATTATTTTTGTTATTTACGAATTATTTATTACCAAATAATTTAAAATTAAAGACATTTGTTTTTTTTAATTGTAAAAAGATATGCATTTTTTTTTTAATAATTAAAATAGAATGGAAGATATTTTTTCTTCCCCGGCTCGGATTAGAAAATTGATTTTCGAATGCTTTTCTTGCAGAATTATTATCATTATTTTTGTTATTTACGAATTATTTATTACCAATTTGCTCGATAATTTAAAATTAAAGACATTTGTTTTTTGATTATAATAAGATGTGCATTTTTTTTAAAAATGATTAAAATAGAATGGAAGATTTTTTTTTCCCGGCTCGAATTAGAAAAGAGTTAACGAAAATTGATTTTCAAATCCTTTTCTTGCAGAATTATTATCATTATTTTTGTTATTTACGAATTATTTATTACCAATTTGCTCGATAATTTAAAATAAATATATTGTTTTTTTTTAAATAATGATAAGATTTGTATTTTTTAAAAAATATTTAAAAATAGGATAAATACTATTCGCTAATAAAAAGTTAGCATTAACATTTTAATGCGCTAATGCTAAAAAAAATGATAACAACATTAACATTTTAATGTGTTAACGCTAAAAAATGTTAACAACATTTAAAGTGTTAACGCTAAAAGAATGTTAACATTCACTTTTAATGTGTTAACGCTGAAAATATTTTAGCATTAATATTTTGATGTGTTAACGCTAAAAAATCTTAGCACTAACATTTTAAAGTGTTAATGCTAAAAAAATGTTAATATTAAATATTTTAATGTATTAATGCTAAAAAAATGTTAACATTAACATTTTAATGTGTAAATGCTTGAGTTTTCTCGCATGGGACATGCACATGGTGGGCTGTTCATCGCAAATGTCATGTGACATGTGTCCACCGATGTCAAATAATCGACTGCCTAATGCAACTTTTCCGAGTTTTCTTCCATCGACACACAAATGCCTCATAATCCTCCGTATTAGCCCATTTGTGATGGGATTCATGACATACATTTGTGATACAGAAGATCTATTGATGCTTAATATAATAAATAATGCCTCTAAAGACATCAGACACCCCGCGAGTAGTTTACTCATGGATGGAGGGAAAGAGGGCAGCTTCTGTTGTGATGGAGCACCCGCAGGTTGAAGTCTGATTTGGCTCCGAGTCGCTGAAGCAGGGAGAGAAAGAGCTCCGTGACGCTCCTACAGTCATAGGAGATCGGGACCCACGGCTTAAAGTGGATTCCGAACCACTACAAATATCCATGGACTGCCGGGATTCGAACCCGATACCTGTGGTACCGATATACCACTCGGCCATCAGGCCCACCAAATATTAATAATGATATATTAAGACTCTTAAAAATAAATACATATCACTTCGATTTTAAGCCAATATAAAAGTGTACATTATATTACACACAAAAGATACTTTATTCTATATTTAAATAAATCACACAATTGAAGAATCCCATAGTAAGTAGCTTTCTAACTTGGCCTGTTACAGGGATGCCTGCCAGTATATTTTGTGTATTTCTTCCTGCGTTCATTTTATGTAAAAATGTAACGGGTCCTCTACTTTCTTTATTTTATTTTTATTTATTTATTTATTTGTTTTGAAAGATTTTCAGATTTGGATTAAAAATGAAAAACAGGGAACAGGATCCTGATTTAAATAATTAAAAAAGTAAACATTTAAATAGGACAGAAATATTTCATTCAAAGGTTTCTGTTTTATTGTACTCTAAGCGATCCCATCGATGTTTTGCTAATAACGTGCTAATCCGGATTCAAGGTGCATATTATGTAATTGTTTTTTTATTTTTTGCGATACTCTTTATTGCTCAAAACAAGTTCCAATTTAAAATTTCGCACAAAAAATATAAGTGGCTGTTATTAAACATCGCATTACATTAAGCAAGATTAATCACATATATTTATGAACAATAATTTTCAAACATCGATGTAAAAAAAAAAAAAAAAACGACAAAATAATAATAGTAATCAAAAAACCTTTCAACAATCCCTTTTTGCGCTTAGTCACAACAACAACAACTCACTCATTAAAATAGTGTACTATTACATATCGAATAATCTATTTGATATGTAATAGTACACTAACTTAATGAGTGGGGCTTATTTGTCTTTTTAATTATAAAGAATATACATACATATATATATATATATATGTATATAATTATCGATATTTATATACACTCATGTCCATAAATTAAGGATAATGAAGTTCAGGCAAAGAAAGAGACAGAAGAAGAGAAAAAATTTGACTTATTTGTAAAGTCTATTTATTAAACAAAAGGTAAAGAGCAAAAAAGATGCTATATGTTTGACATAATTAATAAAAATTGCGATTTTTACTCCCTGGAGCAAATTTCAAAAAAGAACCTATTTACAAAAAACAGTATAACATGGTTAGTATGATGGTTAATAGGGAGTATGTCTCCCGGACGATGCAATACAGGCCTTACAACGCCTAGGCCTGCTGAGAATCAAATTATCGATCTGATCTTGGGGAATATTACACCACTCATCAAGCAATGCTCTCCGCAGTTCCGTTTGACAGGTGGGAGGGGGTTGACGGCCTGCAATTTGTCGGCCAAGCATATCCCACACATGCTCTATTGGATTCAAGTCCGATGAGTATGCTGGCCAATCCATACGGGTGATATCTTCCAATTGAAGGCATTCGTCTACAATGTTTGCACGGTGACGACGGGCGTTGTCATCCATAAACAGAAATTCAGCACCCATGGCGCCCCGAAACAAACGTACATGTTATTCCAGAATGACATCCCGATAGATGTGGCTTGTCATCGTTACACTCTGAACATGCAGGTCAGTTCTGGAACCAAGAATAATTCCTCCCCAAACGAGCCATCCTGCACCACCGTAACGGTGTCGTTCAATGGTGTACTCTTGGTGGTAACGGGTACCTGGCACTCTCCATATGAAAGTCCGGCGAGAATCAGACTGCAAACTAAACCTGGACTCGTCGGAAAACATCACACCAGACCACTGTTGCGATGTCCATAATGCATGCTCTCTACTTCAGGTTAATCGCAGGCGACAATGAGTTGCGGTAAGTGGAACACATCTGACAGGCCTACGAGCATATAGACCAATGTGCCCTAAGCGTCTGTACACGGTCTGCCTTGAAACTGTCGTACCGGTAGCTGAAGAGAGCTGACGAGACAGGTCTGATGCTGTGCTCCGTCTGTTTCTTTTGGCAGTAACTGCTAACTCATTCGGCGTTGTAACTCGGGGGCGACCTGTGCTGTAACATCTACTCCCATTACCATCATCTTGGAATCGTTGCCAAAGCTTGGAGATGACATTCTGGGCGATTCCAAGTTAATCGGATACTTCCAGATGGGTACGTCCACCATTCCAGTCTTCCGATAATTCTACCACGTAAAAAATCATCCAAATGCTTCCTTTGTGCCATAACTATGCGGTTATTGCACTGAAAGGCTTTTAAAGCGCTCGTGAACAATTTTGCTTCTTTGCCACCATTCCTTATATACCCCTCTCTTACACTCTCGTCATTGTGACGTACTATCCGCGCCATCTGGTGGTTTCCTGTAATTTGCATATTCTTCTTCAAGATGTGTGTGATAATTCTACAGGTGAAATTTGTTGTGGCGCTGCCTTCCACCCACTCAGTGAATGAGACGTAATTAGGAAATTGATGGGAAATGTGTAATTTTAAATTTATGTATTTTGTGTTTATAAATTTGGTTGCAAATTATGTCTTTTTTTTGTTTGTTTTGTCATTGTATTTTGATATTCATAAAGTTGCATTATGTTAAATTATGTGTGAAACATTTTCAAATCTTGATTAATAAGAGTAATAAAAAAAAAGGGAAAAGAGGAAAGAGAAGAAAGAAAACTGTCTTAAATTGTGCCATTTTCATTCAAACTCAGTTCTTGGTTGGGGTTGTTGTTTGACTTTAGGTGGTCAGGGTAGAAGATGGCTGCCCCCATGAAGTACGAATTGGGCCTCAGGCTCCTTTTTCTCCGGATGGAACCGGGATCTCGACCAATCAAGGCCTGGAATGACGTCAGCTATGACGCGGTCATGGTTCGGGCTAATAAGCGGTGGTGGAGAGAGGTTGTGGCTTTTTTTTTTTTTGGACGGAGACTGGACGATGGAGATATAGAAATTGAAAACGGAAAAAGGAGGGTTAGCTGCTGCACCAGGTGATGGATTCTGCTGCAAGACAATCCAAGATGATCAGGGATTGAGACATCACAGCAGCAAAGTGCGACCGAAATTGTGCGTAGTAATGAAAAGCACAATCTGTTTTTCCCTATTTGACGACTGTCACTTTTGAGATTTGCCGTTACAGTCGAGGATTTTGCGGGCGAAAGGTTCAACGTTCCAATGACAAACTTTGAGATGAGTACTCGTTTGAATGTTTGATTTTCTTTACAATATTTTATCTTTTCCTTCGAACATTGTATTTTGAACGTAATCAACGTTCCAAGTCAGATGCTGCTTAACTCTGAAGTGGAATTATACCTCCTTCTTAATTGTGTTTGAACTCACTAGGTAGAATTTAGAGCGTCGTCCCTTTTTGTATTTGAATTGCTCGTGCGAGTTATGTGTGTTGGATAAAATTACATGATTTGATTTATTTTTCTGTTTAACTTAATGCAGTGTGTTGAGCGTATTTGTAATGGTATGATATTGGTGGGGCCCCTGTCTGCATTTAATCGAGATTAATTCATTTGTTTATATCTAATTTTATTATAATAAATCTAATGTTTTTGTTTGTGATTTACCTGATTATTAATTCCTGCAGACATTACACGCACCATGCTGATTGTCGTTTAGGTAAAATTTTAACTTCCTGGGTTAACACAACGCAATTAATTCTCTAATAGTATCTTATTTGTTTTACTTTTGATTAGTGATTAGAGGTAATAGTTAAATTAATTAAATTACTAGATAGCAACACGACAAATTTTTATTTTAGAGTTCAATTTCTGTGTGATTCTGAATTATCCTTAATTTATGAACATGAGTGTATATATATATATATATATATCGATAATATTTCGATGGTATCTATCTATACTACTATGTCGAAAAGTAAGACCATTTTTCATTTTAAATTTCCCGGGTATATGGCATTTCAATTTTTTTTCTTTTTTAGGTTGTTGGCCCTGTCCTTGTCATCTATGTGAAATTTGACGTCGAAATATTCATTAGTGTTGGAATCACACTTGGTTTTGTGAGACGCTAAAACAGATTCCGGTGATTTTTGAAATGTCTCTTCAATCGACTCAAAACGGTGTCTCCGGAGTAATCATTTGAGTTTAGGGAATAGCCAGAAATAGAACGATGCTAAATTAGGTAAATACGGTGGTTGTGAAACGATATGAGTTTCAGTTTTAACGAAAAAGTCCCGAAGAATCAATGCAGTGTGAGCTGGCGCATTCAGTGTTTTCGGTACCAATCGAGATTTGACGCGTTTGAAAACCAAAACATCTTTTAAAGTTAAATTTTGAAATTCCAACTTCATCAGCAAGGTCACTAATTGCAAATCGTCGGTTTGAAAACACCAAATCTTTAATTTTTTCGACGTGAGCGTCGTCGGTTGAGGTTGATGGTCGACCAGAGGGTTCTTCGTCTACAACGCGTTCTCTGCCTTCTTTGAACTCTTTATACCACTTCTAAACATTTCTTTCCGTTATTGGAATGCCTTCTGCAACATTCTATACGTCTCCGGAAACAAAATTTAATGCAAGTTCTTTGCTCAATGAATTCAGACATTTCAAAGATCGCCGGAATCAGTTTTAGAGTCTCACAAAGCAATGCGTAACTCAAACACGAATATTTTGACGTCAAATTTAACATAGATGTCAAATTTATCATAGATGACAGTGCCAAAAACCTAAAAAAGAAAAAAAAATTGAAGTACCATATTCCCGGGAAATTT
Organism: Caerostris darwini; assembly: GCA_021605075.1. Classification (NCBI taxonomy): domain Eukaryota; kingdom Metazoa; phylum Arthropoda; class Arachnida; order Araneae; family Araneidae; genus Caerostris; species Caerostris darwini. The sequence continues at coordinate 231,438 of BPLQ01015184.1, read as the reverse complement.
AAATTGAAAATTAGTCTTACTCTTTGAACACAGTAGTATATATATATATAATCGGTATTTCTCTAAACCGAATATCTCTATAGTTATATGTATATATTTTATATAATTTTTTAATATTTATCTATTTATATTTATGTATTTATTTTATATATTACTTTATATATAATTTTTTAGAAATATCCTCTTTTTGTATGACCCCCTTTTCTTTGGTTAAAAAAATTTCCGCTTTTTGACACGACTCCTGACTTTTTTCCAGAATTTTATCTATATATCATATATTACATGTTATATATTATTATTTATATATCTATCCACATTATTTATTTATAGACATTTATACTATTTATTTATAAATATTTATATAATTTATTATTATATTATTGTATATTATTATTATTTATTTATTATATGTTATTTAGATCTTTACTAATGGTTTAAGTAGAATTTGTAAAATAAACTAAATGATTTTTACCGATGTATAAAAGTAGTTTTTTTTAACAAAGTGTTTATTAACAAGTATAATAATCTAGCATTTGCTCTCACTTAAATGGCATTGTTTTACTCTAAATTTGCTTACAAAAACTACTAATGTCCTGCAAAATTAACAGTGCTGAATTAACAAGCAACAAAGTTTCATAGAATATCTTAGAAATTTTATTCATAAAGATGCTATATTTTTAATCAATTAAAATTTAGTTTTTGTTAATAATTGAATATTGGGTGCGCAGAAGATCTACCTCCCCGTGGTGCACCTGGTAACACTTTTTAGTGGCTAAAAGATCTGCAACTTGGCATTATTGTTAGATTCATGAACTCTGTTTCAGCATGTTTTGTTGCATTATTTTGTTGTTGTTGTATGTTGTATGTTTTTTTTCGTTGTTCTTTTTTTGCTGTAACTGTTCATAATCTGCCATTGGAAATAAAAAAAAAATGAATATTAGATCTTTTTTAACTCTTGAAGCAAGATAGCTTTTTATAAGCCTCAGTGATATCTGGAGAAAAGTCTTTCAATCCCCAGTTGGTTAGATGATAACACAGCATTTTTTAACACACATTTACACACATTTTCTTCTTTATTGGCGCCACAGCCCAAGGTGGACAAAGGTCGTTTGCCTACTGATAGATTTCGAGACAGGAAAAGTTTTCTTTTTACAGGGTAGGGTTGTCAGCCCTAAGCTCAAAAGATATATTAAACCGGCTGAAAGTAGATTATGAACCACAACAAACATCCATGGCACCGACGAGACTCGAACACGAAACCTGGGAGTCACTCAGCGTTAACCAAGGGGACTGGGAGTAACCAAACGTTAGTCACTCAACGATCAGGCCCTCTAATTGTCTACTGTTTGTAATATAGAAGGATGCAATTGAACTGCATCCCTACTCGTGGCTCAGTACCAACGCGCGTCGCTGGTGAGTATTAGGGATGAAGTTACATCCGCTAGCGACAATGTTGTAGACACCGTTTCAAAAAAGGAGGAGACTCGATGGCGTTTGTGATGTGCAGATCTGTGACTTTGTGATCTTTCTCGTTCGTCGAATAACCTGGTGGAGATTTCCTGGTTTTCTCATATACGATATTCAAATGCGGGATAGTTTGCCCTTAAAGTCTTCCCGTAAAGCACTACCCTTCTTCTTCAGCATCACGGAGCCAAATTAGACTTCTACCTGCGGGTGCTCCATCATAACAGAAGCTGCCTCCCTTTACCCTCCTTTCATTCCACCACACGGGTTTTTTGGACTTGCACTAGTCTAGATGCTTTCTGTCTGCCAAGTAGGATAAGAAGCAAACGAACACACACAAAATACTAGAATTTTGTAAAAATAAAAATTATTTTTCTAAAACAGTCGGGAATCGGATTTTTAAACAGGATGCTGGCCTCGACTCCTTCAAAAATCACCTCTACTGATTTAAAAGGCTAGCGCTCTGGCCTTTGGTACCAAAGGCTTAAGGTTCGAATCTTGGCTGTGGCATGGATGTTTATAAGTGGTTATTCGGAATTCACGGTAAACTGTACCGTGAAAGTTCGGAATTCACGGTAAACTGTAGGTCCCGGTCTAATGAGCCTAAAGTGCGCACAAAATGACCGTAGAGGGATAAACAAACAAACAAACAAAAAAACTCTGATCTACAAATGTTCTGCATGTATTTCTGCCGTGTTATAATTTTGCAATAGTAAATTAAATGATATCAATAAACAATATCGATTTTGATATCGATATCGATTTTTAACGAGTTCTAGAATCTAGCAAAAAATGCTATATAAAAAAATAAGTCTAGATATTTTTGTTTTCTTATAAATCATTCTCTTTTTTCAATCCTTAGGTATGAGATTCGCTACATTAAGAATCCGGTTACTGAAAATGCCTGCCATGAAACGAATTGACGGAACAGTTATTAAGAAGCAGCAGGCATCGTAATGCGATTCAAATGATCCCTTGATACGAGTCGTTCCGAGACATATTTTGACAAATAAGATGAAACAGTTGTTAATGACGCACACCATGAGCGTGTTGTTTGTCAAGCTGGACAACATCCACGTGCGATGCGTTCACTAGAAAAAAAAAAGGAGCTTAATTACGTTTATGGACGTAGAAAAAAAAAATTGCTCAATAAGTAAGCAATACAAGCTTAAGCAGCTGTTTTTTTTTCCCTTGAATTAGTGAATTATTTATACAATTTTGAGGTTAGATATTTTTAAAAATGGGCCTGAATGGGGAGTGGCTAGCGCTCTGGCACTCGGTACCACAGATTTTGGGTTCGAGTCCCGGCGGTGCCATGGATGTTTGTAGTGGTTCGGAATCCACTTTAAACCGTAGGTCCCGGTCTAATAGGATCGTAGAGCGTTGCGGGGGCATTGTTACTCCGCGGCCGTGACTTATCTTCAAGTGACACGCGCCTCCAGGGTAATGCAAAGTGAGTAACGTCTGTGCAGTGCTTGCCTTAAGGCATCCAAGACCAAGCTGTCTGTTTGCCAGCTGTATTAGAAAGAAAAAATTTAGTTCACCAGTCTTTCATAATTATCTAAATATAACATATTTATATATAACTTTTTAATTTTTTTAAATATGTTTTTTTTTCTTGTGACTAATCCTCAGTGGCTCGGGATAGACACCCCATGAGTAGTCTCCTCATGAATACAGGGAAGGGGGGCTTTTTGTTTGCTTTGGTTTGTCACTGTACGATCATTTTTTGCACACTTTGGGCTAATTAGACGGGGACCTACAGTTTAACTTGGATTCCGAACCACCTGCCATCAACCAGGATTCGAACCTGAAATCTGTGGTACCGACTGCCAGAGTGCACTAGCCAATTGGCCATTAGGCCGCAGAGAATGGAGGCTGCTTCTCTTGTGATGGAACACTTTTAGATAGAAGTATAACTTGGCCCGAGTCGCTGATGAAGGAGGGCAGTGTTTTTAAGCAGAACTGCTCCGCATTTGCGTATCGTATGAGAGAAACCCTGAAAATTCCCATGAAGTAGTCTGACTCAGAGGCAAGATGCTGAACAGCACAAACGCAATCGAGTTTCCTAGTTTTTGAAACAGTGTCGCCAGCGGATTGAACCTCTGCTTTAATGCTCACCAGCGACGCACCTTTACACTAGGCTAAGAGTCGGGCACTTTTTAATATCTACATCACAGTTGTATATGTTGCGAAGAACAATAAAAATGCAAGTAAAATTTTCAAACTCTTTATTTTATATATCGACTAAATAGCACACTTTGAAAATTTCTGCTATTCATAATTAGAACATGAAATAAATAAATAAAAATACAGAGTGTCCGAAAATAACTGAATTACCAAAAGCATTATATACAGATAACTATAACCTAGAAAATATAGAAATAAAAGGTTTTTATTAACTTAAACTGCAACTAAAAATATTAATTAATTTCAATGGGGAGTCATTCGATTGCTCATTTCTGATTCATAAT